>ML777556.1:1109841-1123248 GCA_009831015.1 Picea engelmannii | reverse complement strand
CACACACACACACACACACACACACACACACACACACACACACACACACACACACACACACACACATACACACAAGATATCTGATTATATGAAAGAAATATGTTGTCCTCCACACCACCATTGTCTTCTCAAAATCTGTCTTCAACTCCCCCACCAAATTCTCTCCCTCTCAACACACATGACTAAGCTTTGCTATTGGGTGATAAAAGCCTTATCTTAAGTATTACAATGTAATGATGGCACATGGATAAGTATAGGAAATACCATAACTTATCTTTGACTCAATAAGCTTTATCCTTTGGTAATAATCCTTTATTTCAAGCTTCATGGTGTATTATTTATGCCACAAGGGTGAGTTATTATTTATGGCATGAGGGTAAGTTTAAGTGCTAGTATGCATATATTTGGTGATAACCCTTTATTTCAAGCATCATGGTGTATTATTTATGGCATGAGAGTAAGTTTAAGTGGTAGTATGTATATATTTGGAAATAGGATTAGTTAACATTGTATTCAACTTTATGTAATTTTTATGTCTTTTTCTTTTTTTAAAGTAATTTTTTTTTATTACCTTAAATAATCTGCATACTAGTATACATGAATAAACTTGCCGCCAATTTTTCCATACATATGGAAACTAGAAAAAGTGGTCTTCGAGAGAAAACATTCATTTTTTTGTTAATGTTTGAGAAAAAATGGAAAACAAATGAGTACTAAACATAGCTGTAACTATGGCCACTCTTAAATTTGATGCATATCAATAGAAAATAAAACTAAGCACTAGGCGAACCCAGGGTGCCTTCACCACTTGGGGGTTGTGGTCATGAAAGAGTGAAGACATATGTTTGACAACAGGTCAAGCATCTACGCTTGACAAGCTCGCTTGAAAGAGAATCAAATAGAGCATCCAGGAGTCAACTAAGGATATCCCGGCAATCAAGTTGATCGACCATGTCCATTCTCATGTCGAAGTTAAGTTGCAGATGTTTCGCTGAGAAAATGCAAGTGTTGGGTGTCTCTAGCTCATAGGCTACAATATGTTGAGGCACATTGATAAGTTGCGTTGGCATCGTAATTCTTTCCTCATGCCGAGATGGAGGGGTCTCTTCCTCAATTAGACAACCTTCCACATCTGATGCAGGGTCGACTCTCTGAGGCAATCATCCAGGATTGTGAGGGGGATCCTAAAGGTCCGAGGAAGAGAACAAGAGAGAATATGGAGGTACTTGATGATCCACATGATAAAAAAATGCTCAAAAATCAAAGTGTTTGAAATTACTTGAAAATGGTTTCATTGCATAGATCTCGTTCTCACGATCCCAACGTAACTTAAATGGGCTAAAACAGAGTTCGTATAAGGAAGTTATCACATTATGTATGCTTTCCCAAACATGTAAAATTTGTTGACAGTACATTCCATATAGGCTGGCGTGGAATATGACTGTACAATTCATATGAACATACATCTAACATGGAAGGGTGACGTGGATTGTTGATTGGGCAGGTGGCAATGTGGCGAGATAAATTTTCATTGGATGACATGGACCAATCTTTGGTTGACATGTGGTAGTTGCGTGGACTAATGCATGACCACCACGTGGCCCACTTAGGGGCCACCATGTGGCACCCCCTCTGTGTGTAAATTTTTTTGGTTTGGGATCCGCGGGGGTTGAACCTGTGACCTCCGGTGTGGGAAAAGTCTTCACGTAGGTTGGGCTACCATCCCACCTACATGTGTTTCTTAACCCTTATGTTTGCAACTATAATTTAAACTTGAAGTTAGTTTCACTTTGGCGGAAGAAGGGTCGAGGCTTAGCCCCAACCCTGGTCACCAACCTTGAAACCTTACCATACGACCATGAGCGTGGAAAGAGGAGGGGTTAGTCGGTGGGTGCGGGCAGTTAGACAAACACCTTGGCCACATGGCCCATATGGCCGAGACCTCCGACGGTTAAGGTGCATAACCCGATAATGATGCGACAATTTCACATTGACTATGTGTGGTTGCGTGAGCTAGGTTTTTGGACAGAGAAGCATAAGGAGGCTAATTTTTCACAACAGTGGGTGCATTCTGGTGAGCATAGACAAGAAGTTATTGGGGAAAACTTCTAGGTGTTGGACACACCAACCGCACTGAGAGGGGGGGGGGGGTGAATCAGTGTAGGGCTCTTTTTCAACTTCCCTTCACAAAAATCCTTAGTTAGCAATCACCATTTACTCATTACTTATTGTTGTCATTTATAACCAGTTAAATGTGAACATACATCAACAACAAATACTAGCAACATATATCATCAATAAGTCATCACCACAAGGAACAAAACAAACACAAGATGTATGTACAATTCTCTTTTTATTACAGACTACAATCCTTGGGTTATCAACAACAATTGAATAGAGTTACAATTCCACAAGAGCACCAACTCTACAATGAAAGACTCAACTTACAAAACTCAGGACCAACTGAGAAGAGGATTCAATCCCCAATAGATACCAATCTGTCAACAGGTATGCGACTTGTCAGTAGTACAACACGTGTATGTACGCGCCCTACCAATAGTTCATCTTGCGTATGTACGTGACCAGTCTATACTACAACCTGTGTATGCCTTGTAATTAGTTAGGGTTTTCTCTCTATGAAAAACTCATATCCTCTGCAATATTCAGTCACATTCACTTCTGTCTTTCACTATCCAATATGTACCATAACCAATTACAACATATCTATGATCTCCCACAACTTACTTATGTTCCTCAACCATGTACCACAAAAAACCCTTAGCCACATGCCAAGAAATACAAGATGTTCCTCAACAAGAAGTATCAATGATAAGTATACCAACACTGTATTTATGTAGATCTGACTTATACGGAAGATCCCATGTAACCATTAGTCTCTCTAGGGAGAATTCTCAAATCTCCATAACCATTTCTCATGCATACATCAAAATCCAAATATTCATAGAAATAAGACATAACTTTTGAACCAATGGATAGATCTCATGTATCTGAGCACTGTAGACCTTCTTGGGAGCTTGATCTCAGAATCTAGAACCTCTGCATCTTCATATTTTCAAGTTTCCATGGCTTTACCAACATGTATGCACCCTAATACACTATCAGCCTGCGTACATACACACCCTAATACACTGTAATCCTTCATACACATCAGTATGCATGCACCCTAATACAATGTCAGCCTGTGTACGCGTCAGAAACTAGGGTTTCTGAACTTCCAAAACTTTCGCCGTCAAGATCTCAAACTTATAGAAACTTTGATGTGTCGATGAGATCCTCCAGTCAATCGCTCTCTCATAATAGATCTTCAAGATATGCTCAAGAGATGTCTTTTACAAGAGACCCTTGCCTCTTATTTATACTCTCCAAGTAGTAGAAGCATCTTCTAGGCCACTTTGTCCACATAGCCACTTTGTCCACATAGTCACCTATGTCCAACTTTGCCCAATTTTCCACTTGTCCATGTATCCAATAACCACTTGACCACTTAACCCATTTTCCTGATTTTAGGGTTAACCTTCTTATAACTACTTCCCATAATTAGAAAGTTCTCCATTTACTTTATTATTTAAATAATCCTCCTTGACTTTGTCACTTCACTTTATTATTTAAATAAATCTCTTTGACTTTGTCACTTCACTTTATTATTTAAATAATCCTCTTTGACTTTGTCACTTCACTTTATTATTTAAATAATCCTCTTTGACTTTGTCACTTCACTTTAAAATAATTTCTTCTTTGTAAGAACTTTGACTTCTTTGACCTTTTGGGGCTTCAAGCCAACATATAAGGGTCCTCCAACTTTGTAAAGTCATAACTCTCAAACCGTGAAGAGTTATGTGGCATTCCACATACCACCGGAAATGGCATGACAAGCCCTATCCATATAGGATAGTTTCATTGACAAATTCACTGATTTTCATCTCATTATTTCACAATTAAGTATGGGTTCTCTAACCATACTTCTAGGATAACTCAATCACAAAGCATCTTCTCGTGAGGGCTTTCACCATAAGGGGAGAAATTTGGAGTTAATCCATTTTTACTTACTATCAACCATGATAATACACTTAAATGCAAAGTGTCTTCCTGTGAGGGATTTCACCATAATGGGACCACTTTGGAGTTCATCCATTTGTAACATCAATCCAACTATGCATCATATATCAATGAAACCACATCGATCCATCTTCATATATGCATCATATATCAATGAAAAATCATTGATCCATCTTCATCTATGCATCATATATCAATGACAACTCATTGATCCATCTTCATCTATGCATGGCATCATATGACTATGAGTCATGACTCCACTTGACATCAATCCATTGACATCAAGAACAATACATGATCCATCAATATACTATGACAATTCATTGTTCCTTTGACATCAATCCTTTCGCATCAATGACAACATGATCCAACAATATCCCCCTTTGGCATTGATGGCAATCCCAACATTGATGTTAACAGAAATCATTGATGGCAACATGTAGACAAGGCATTTCTCTACATCAATAGTCATCTCAATCACATCAATGTGACTATCTCTCCCCCTTTGACATCAATGTAAAATGGTAGTTCTCTCCTTGGGGATGCTCCCCTTGCCTGAAATCTCCTTGGGGTTGCTTCCCCTGCCTGAATTCCTTTGATCTTCCTCTAAATAATCTCTCCCATTTTGAACAAAGGATATCACTCTGATGTAATGTTGAAGATATATCACTCATTCTCCCCCTGTGACCATCACTCCACCTAGAACTATGCCTCTATGTTATTTCTTCAAGTATATGGCTCCTTTTCAAGTATTTATCTTTGCATCCGATAAATGTATTCTCTTAGAATCATGGGAGGAATAATGAATCCCCCTATTGGTATGTCTCCCCCTATCTTCTCTTCAATATGAACAATATGTTGTCACTGCAATATGCTTCTGCTGCAAATGCTACTGCTCAACTGGAACATAGATCAACCACTCTTTCTATGATGATCCTTGGACCTTTCCATGCATCAAACTCATGCCATACCATACATCATGAAGAAAAATATATGTCAAAAATGAAATAGAGAATCATGAACAAAACATCAACCAAGTACATCCTGTGCCATATTGTGTGTCAACCATGCACAACACCCATGTACATAAACCATGTACATCAATACCATGGAATATGCCATAAGATATCATCAATGGAGTGTATCAACCATATGCCTCTACAAACATTCCAACCTTGTTCCTGAAACAAGTGTCATATGATTCTACCATGAATCAAGTGCCACAACCATCGAGCATCATAACAAGTGTCTCAACCATATCATCATGTACCAAAGTATATGCTAAAAAAGTAATACCAACGATGTACTTTATCCAAGTACTATCACCCACAAACATATACCATTTATGAGTGCATTAACATTTCACTAAACATGTATCACCACCTATACCAAGCAAGTGCATCAACCATGCACCAATACCACAACAAGATGTTTCCTCAAACATGTATTCTATATCCACCATAAGCCATTTGCCAATCATACTTCTAGTAGGTGCCTCTAGCAATGTACCAAATGTGTACCCACCATGCATCAACTATAGATCAAGCTATGACTCATCAATGGTGTACAACATGACCACCTCAAAAAACCATCAACTACATGTCCCAAAATGTAGCTCAACCAGATGCCAAATGCATGCACCAAGATATCCGACAAATATACATCTAGCAATACATCATAAGATAAAACAATGGAACTCAATTATGCACCAGCCATGTATCATAACAAATCTTCCTCAACCTCCATTCACTACAACAAATACTAAGCATCCAAAAATACATGTACTAGAAGTGTGCCTCAATAGATCTAGCTAGCATCATCATGATATATCTCACAACCAAAGTTCCATAACTTCACTGTCACAACCAACATTGTTTCTCAACAAAAAAATGTATCAATCCACACTCTAGGGTTAGTACCATGCATCCAAGATAGTCTTTCAACACTCAACCATATGACATCATCATACATACATCAATTATGCATGCCAACATGTAATCATGAGAACCTGCAAAAAACCATGTTATACCTTGCAACAAACCATGTCAGACCCTGCAACACAGAGTTATACCATCATACCAAGTTGCAACTCATATTCATAGCCTTTTTCCCAAGAATTTTTACCACAGATACGTGGTTTGCTGCACAGAAAGTTCATGTATGTACGTGGCCTGCTGCATAGAAAGCTCATGTATGACTTTTCATAGGTCATCTTGCGTATGTACGCGATTGTTACCATTATAACCCGCATATGCTTTTGAAGATGACAAACTTGAGCTTCCCTTAAGGCTGCCATTTTGTTCTGATTGTTCAGTTTTCTTCACCCACTTTTGAAGGTGTCCCAGCTTCTCAGAACTTGAGCTCTGAGCTTCCATATTTTCAAAAATGTCTTCCTTCCTCACTTCATGCCTTCTTTTAGTCATGCTATATGAAGTCCTCATCATGGAATTTCTTCTTATGTTCCAACAATCCTGGGATTTGTGGCCAAATCCACTACAGCTGTAGCATCTCATGGTGTGACAATGAGCAACAATATGTCCTACTTGATTACATCTCCAACACCTTAGGGTGTTATGAAATCTTTCACTATCTTTCCTTGCATAATATCTACATTCCAAATCTTTGTGATCATATTCATTACATGAGTAACATTGACCATGAAAAACATTTTCATACCTTTGATTTGGTGTCCATCTTGAAGGTGTCTCTCTTCTTTGAGCTGTAAAGATGGATTCTCGATGTCTTCCTTTCTTTGTTCTTTTGAAACTTTCCTTGCCTTGTGTAGATGGTTGACTTGCAACATTATTTCCATCCTTTGAGAGTGAGGGACTTAACTCGTGCTTCTTTTAGGTGCTTGCTTCAACATGTGTAGCTTCTTTCTTGTATCCATGACCCGATTTATCATTTGGTGATCTTTGACTATCCAAGATCCCATTCAATATTGTTGAGTTATTCAAGAATTTGTTTGACTTCTCTACTTTCTTTCTAAGATCAACAACTTCAGCTTCCAACTTATGACATGACTCTTCCTTTTCATTTACTTGATTCTTTAGTAATTCCTCTACCCTTTTGGCTTCTTTAATTTGGGTCTTGAGATGGACATTAACTTCAAGACTTTTGCTAATCTCATCATCTAGCCTCTTATTCTCTTCTATTTCATTCTTTAGTCTTTATATATCTTCTTMTTTTTCTTATAATTGAGTCTTTTTACTTTCTTCTTATTCCTTGAGCATTTCCTTTAACTTCAAGATATGCCCTTGATTCTTTTTAAGAAGCATTTTAGTGTTCTTAGAAAGATAATTATATTCTATGTAGCAATGGTCATAGTTGTATTCAAATAGATCCCATTCAACTTTACTTTTAATCTATGATATTTCTTCTTCTACTTCTTCCATGGGATAACTATCATCTAATTCTACACATACTATCTCTAGATTTTCTTTTTCACTTGTAGAGAAATATTCAACATCATCACATTTTGAAATATTGCAATCAAGGGTTTTTGGAGATTCTTTACCTTCATTGATCTTGATGGAATTGTCTTCAAGGTCTTACTTTTTCCCAACATCATCACATTTAGAAACATTGCAATTAGAGGATTTTCAAGATTCTTTACCTTCATTGATCTTGATGGAATTGTCTTTGCTTTGGTATGTCTTCTCTAGCTTTAGCCATAGATCCTTGGCAGAAGTGCATTGTCCCATGATCTCTTTGATAGAACTTGAGAGTCCATTAAGAATGGTCTTGAGAGCCAATGCATAATTCTTCATTTATTCCCTTTGAGATGCAAAATTTGACTTGTTCTTCAATGGAATTGATCCACCAATAGCTGCTTTCCAAACACCCGCTCCTTCCTTCAAATGCACTTTCATTTATATTCTCCATGTAGAATAATTTTCCTCATCAAGGATTGGAACTTCATCATCCATTTGTGTGTCAATGGATCTCCTCCAATATTGTTAAGGATTATAGTGAAGGTCGGCTCTGATACCAATGGTTGGACACACCGACCACACTGAGAGGGGGGGGTGAATCAGTGTAGGGCTCTTTTTTAACTCCCCTTCACAAAAATCCTTAGTTATCAATCACCATTTACTCATTACTTATTATTTTCATTTATAACCAGTTAAATGTGAACATACATCATCAACATATATCATCAATAAGTTATCACCACAAGGAACACAAAGAACACAAGATATATGTACAATTCTCTTTTTATTACGGACTACAATCTTTGGGTTATCAACAACAACTGAATAGAGTTACAACTCCACAAGAGCACCATCTCTACAATGAAATACTCAACTTACACAACTCAGAACCAACTGAGAAGAGGATTCAATCCCCAACAGATACCAATCTGTCAACATGTATGTGAAATATCAGTAGTGAGGCATGTGTATGTATGCACCATACCAGTAGTACAACTCGCGTATGTACGTGGCCAGTCTGTACTACATCTTGCGTATGTCTTATAAGTAATTAGGGCTTTCTCTCTATGAAAAACTCAGATCCTCTATAGTCTTTAGTCACATTCACTTCTATCTTTCACTATACAATATGTACCATAAACAATAACAACATATTTATGCTCTCCCACAACTTACTTATTCTCCTCAACCATGTACCAAAAAAACCCCTTAGCCATATGACAAGAAATACAAGATGGGCCTCAATAAGAAGTATCAATGATAAATATACCAACACTGTATTTATGTAGATCTGACTTATACAGAAGATCCCATGCAACCAATAGTGTCTCTAGGGAGAATTATCAAATCTCCATAACCATTTCTCATGCATACATCAAAATCCAACTATTCATAGAAATAAGACACACCTTTTGAACCAATGAACATATCTGATGTATCTGAGCACTGTAGACCATCTTGGGAGCTTGATATCAGAATCTAGAACCTCTGCATCTTCATCTTTTCAAGTTTCCATGACTTTACCAACATGTACACACCCTAATACATTGCCAGCCCATGTACGTACACACCCTAATACACTGTCAGCCCACATACTCCTTAGTATGTACGCACCCTAATACACTGTCAACCCACATACGCCTCAAAAACTAGGGTTTCTAAACTTCCGAAACTTTCACCGTCAAGATCTCAGACTTACAGAAACTTTGATGCGTCCATGAGATCCTCTAGTCAATCTCTCTCTCAGAATAGATCTTCAAGATATTCTCAAGAGATGTATTTTACAAGAGACCCTTGCCTCTTATTTATACTCTCCAAATAGCTTCCTTATAAGCATCTTCTAGGCTACTTTGTCCACATAGTCACCTATGCCCAACTTTGCCCAATTT
Source organism: Picea engelmannii (assembly GCA_009831015.1). NCBI lineage: Eukaryota > Viridiplantae > Streptophyta > Pinopsida > Pinales > Pinaceae > Picea > Picea engelmannii. The sequence goes on along the minus strand of ML777556.1, from coordinate 1,113,848 downwards.
GCCACTTACCCATGTATCCAATAACCACTTGACCACTTAACCCATTTTCCTTATTTTAGGGTTAACCTTCTTATAACTACTTTCCATAATTATAAAGTTCTCTATTTACTTTATTATTTAAATAATTCTCCTTGACTTTGTCACTTCACTTTATTATTTAAATAATCCTCTTTGACTTTGTCACTTCAATTTATTATTTAAATAATCCTCTTTGAACTTGTCACTTCACTTTATTATTTAAATGATCCTCTTTGACTTTGTCACTTCACTTTTAAATAATTTCTTCTTTGTAAGCACTTTGACTTCTTTGACCTTTTGGGGCTTCAAGCCAACATATGAGGGTCCTCCAACTTCATAAGGCCATAACTCTCAAACTGTGAGGAGTTATGTGACGTTCCACATACCACCAGAAATGTCATGACAAACATTATCCATATAGGATAGTTTCACTGACAAATTCATTGATCTTAATCTAATTATTCCACAATTAAGTGTGGGTTCTCTAACCATACTTCTAGGATAACTCAATCGCAAAGCGTCTTCCCATGAGGGATATCACCATAAGGGGACCACTTTGGAGTTCATCCATTTGTACTTCCTATCAACCATGATAAGACACTTAACTTCAAAGCGTCTTCCCGTGAGGTCTTTCACCATAAGGGGACCACTTTGGAGTTCATCCATTTGTAACATCAATCCAACTATGCATCATATATCAATGAAATCACATTGATCCATATTCATATATGCATCATATATCAATGAAAATTCATTGATCCATCTTCATCTATGCATCATATATCAATGACAACTCATTGATCCATATTCATCTATGAATGACATCATATGACTATGAATCCACTTGACATCAATCCATTGACATCTAGGACAATACATGATCCATCAATATACTATGAAAAGACATTGTTCCTTTGACATCAATCCTTTGGCATCATTGACAACATGATCCAACACTATGAAGGGTATTTTATACAATTTTTTTCCAAACCAGGTGCATAAAGAGCCTAGTTAGGGGTTTTTGGACATTCTGGAGCCATTGGAGCCATCTATTTTGCATTCTGAGCATTCTAAAGCACCGCTTTAACACTTTTGATCATATAATGAAAATGATCCATTTGAAGCTGGACTAGGAGATGTAGCCCAAGATAGGGGTGAACTCCTTTATCATTTTGTTGTGTTATGTGCTTATTTTGATGGTTGTTTATGACTGTTTATGCTGTTCATTTTAAGTATAAAAGCTCAATATTTTCATGTGATTGCAACTTGATCCAATTTCCCAAGACACATATATTATTCACTTGCAATATTTATACACAAACCATTATCATTTCCATATCACTTGAGGAGGAACTGGATGAATCTCTTCCTCGACATAATCCATGGCACTATCCTTGTCCATCTAGTTTTGGTCAAACAAGGGGGAAATATCGAAGGTAGGAATAACAGAGCTCAAGGAAGGCATGTGAGGCAGAATTGGAGTTGAGGAGGGACAAGGTCAATGATGTCAAGCTACAAAAATGTAATAGGCCAACCCACATTTCTATTTACCTCTTTCACGTGGCATTGGAAAGGTAGGGGCGAGAATGACAACTAGAAGGGGAGGAGAATGCAAGAAAGGGAAAAAATAGGAGGGAAGAGGAAAGCTAACAACCAGAATAGAGAAAAATGGAAACAACCATGTCTTATGTCTAGAAAATAAACCTAAATGAAAGTGAAGAGATCCATAAAGAAAAAAATGACTAATCTTATCCCCCTTGTACCTACTCTGTGAGACCTCGACATTCACTATGGGTGAACCATTAAAACTTCCACCTTACGTAGGTGCACTACCATCCTTCTCAATTGAATGTTGCACATACTAAAGATACTAGGAGGAAGGATGGCGGTGGGGAGCGTTAACTGCTCCCGATGCATGTGTACCAGATGTCACCCCATTCAGGGGTATTCAACTTTATTTCATTAGTAATACATTGTATTACTAATTTTTCCACAAAAGAAAGAAGTGTATCATCTTTGAAACCTCACAATTACAACAAACATTTCATTAAATTTACATTGTGTTCTTGGTAGTTAAATATTGGTATTCATATATACATCTTCCCAATGCATGTTTTACATATATATGGATGCCGATTGCAAGGAAGGGATCTATGCACTAGACTCCATAAGTAGGGAATAGTTTAGAATATGGCAAGGACAAGGGCTCAGTTAGTGATTTTTCTTTCAATTTTAGAAAACATGTCCCTAATATCTAAATGGGAATGAAACCATCTTAGAGAAAGAGCATGAACTAGACCAGTTGTGGTCTAGAGGAAGATGGAAACTTGTAGCAGTAGTGGTTTTTTCTATTGGTCAAATGGGTGAAAGGCAGAACACAACATGCCCATGGTTATGAAGATTGTCCCAGAGGGCTATTGGAATGTATCCAAGAATGTAGAAGGAAAGTACAAAGACTCATAAAGAGTGTGCCCCCTTGCATGTAAATCCCCAATTCATAAAGAACTGATGAAGCCATTGTTTGTTGGTTTTTCCATTTGGGTTTCTAGGGTAAAAAATTGTTGGGTTATTATTTTGTTTATGATTGATTTCTTAAACACAATTTTATTGCATTGCAATTATAGTTTGCATGTATTATAAATTAGTTTTTAAGCACAATGAAATAGAAAACAAAGACAAATAAACATTTTATTTTTACATTAATATCCATGTTGGTGAATTGACTTGGGCATAGGCTAATCGATTACAAATAAAAGTCAATTCTTGTTTTTGGGTAGAAGCCATTAGTTGTGAAAGTTACATAGCCAATCAAAATCTCACTAACGCTTTGAAAAATATAACCCCCAAATAAGCATGGAGTTGTTGGTTGTGGAGCCCGATTATCTTCCTAATTCATATGGAGGTCAAAGAAATTGTAGGATACACAATTCAAATATTGTAATTCATAGTCAATCTGAACCATTCATTATAAGGTCACATATCTTACGATTGAAGTTATGTTAGGGTTTTATGTCCTAGAAGGCAAACCTCTTTTATGTATGAGGGAATTGTATTGTGGATGTAGAGGAATGTGAATATTATATTCTGAGAGAGGAGATTGTGAGAGAAATAAGAGGAAGTTACAACATATGTGTTTTAGGTTGTATCCCTTCATTTGTTGGATAATATTAAATGAACGACCTAGAAATTTATCTGGCAGACATAGCCCAACTTGGGTGAACAACATATATATTTGTCTCTATTGTATTATGTATTTTCTATGTTTTATTTCCACATCTTTTTTATTTTATTACTCCACGATCCTATTTTTCTAACAACTGGTATTAGAGCCAAAGGTAACTCATAGGAAAAGAGGGTTCCTAGTTCGAGTGGGAGCAATGGCGGAAGATGGAAAGTTTAAGGTTGAGAAATTTAATGGTCAAAACTACTAGTTATGGAAGATGAAAATGGAATATTATCTATATCAGAAGGATCTTTTCCTACAGTTGGGCAAAAAAGAAAAGCAACCGATGAGTATGAAGGATGGAGAATGCGAGATTATTGATGGAAAGGCACTAGGAATGATACGACTATGCATGGAAGTGTCAGTGGATTTCGATACTTCAAAAGAAACGATAACAAAGTATCTAATTAAGAAATTGGCTAAACTATATGAAAAACCCTCGACCTCCAATAAAGTATTTCTAATGAAGCGATTATTTAATATGAAGATGTCAGAAGGTTGGTCTGTGGTCGACCATTTAAATGAATTTAATACAGTTAATAATCAACTAAGTTCTGTAAAAGTGGACTTTGATGATGAGGTTAGGGATCTTATAATATTTTTCTCATTGATATAAAGTTGGAACAACTTGGTCGTGCTTGTAAGTAACTATATCTTTAGTTCAAACACTTTGAAATTTGATGATGTTGTTGTTGTTATCCTTAGCAAGGAAATGTGACGGAAAATAACATGGAGACATCAAGTAATGTGTTGACTGTGGAGAACA
>ML777556.1:1080516-1092352 GCA_009831015.1 Picea engelmannii | reverse complement strand
GGTGGAGGGGGTTGTGAAGCCATGTGCTGAGGTGAGAGGGAAGTTGGGTAGGTGTCACTATGTAGACGGAAGGACGAATTGTCCAGACCTTGATCACCACCGTGGCCCAGACGGTGTGCTGAGTGGGCTGAGGAGCTGTCTGTTAGGTGTCTAAAGTCATGGGATTGGCATGAAGAGAGAAGTTTCGTTAAAGACTAACGAGCCTTGCTCGAGATCAATTGTCAGGTTCGCTTGAGCGTCTGTCAGATAATTGTTCCGTTTGAGGACGTGAAAGAGGGAGATTTTGTGGAAGAGCTTGATAGTTGTCGAAATTCTTTGTAGGATGGATTTTAAGTGTATATTTGGGGGGTGAGACCCTTTGTGAACATACCCTATGATTATCTTGGAGTCCCCAATCACCGAAAGGGAGTGTATGTTCTTGCTTTTGGCGAGCTGAAGTCCTTGGTATAGAGCATATGCTTCAATTTGATTATTGGTGGCGATGCCCAGATTTCAATGAAAGGATAGCACTTGGTTTCCTCATGGGCAAATGATCACACCTCCCACTCCTGCCACCCCGCACCTTAAAACTTATTAATACTAAGACCACTCATCATCATTGTATATCATATCATTCATCATATATTATTGATTATTTTATTTACACATTATTCACATCCTATATGGATTTTTTACTATTATTCTTTTTATATTGGATATTTATTTAATAAATGAACTTTGTTCATTTTAGTGCATCAAACATACATTTATTTTATTTGCATGGATTGATGCCTAAAAATGAATATACCTTTTTCTAAATCTTAGTAGGTGAAGAGTTGGAGATGACAAAATATCATTGATTACCCTCACATTATGGTGCAAATATGCATGGGCACTCTATGTTCTAGGAAGGGGTCCTTTCCAACATCTAAATTTGGTTTCTTTCTAATATTCTTTATGTTGGGAATTTTCCTAATGTGTGTGCTCATTTTCATGTGAGATGTTGCTTCAATTTCACAACACAATCAATAACTAGGGTTGCTATGAATGGTAACATAGGGGACCCTACACATGCGTGGGTTTATATGGTGGTGGGGATCCTAACATGGATAAATTACATAAGCGACCCTACACATGCGTGGGTTTATATGGTGGTGGGTATCCTAACATGGATAATTTATTTATAGCCGATTTCCATTACAGAATTAGATGATGATTACTTTGTCAAGTTATCCATTCATGGAATCCTTGCAATGCATATGAAGGAAATATTCACGTTAGGGGACATGATGACCATGACCCATGTTGGTTCATTTCACATGATATTTTCAATTATATTCTTCTAAAACTATAAGTAGTTAGCGAATTTTTTTAATGTCACAAAAAATGCAGTGACAAATATGATTACATACAAAGCGAAGGTTGTGGGTTTTATAAATAAAGAACCATGCTCTAGTTTCCATGAGTTGAGGATTTAATGTTGATGAGTAGGAAGAGAGGAAATACCAAACAAGGTAGAATAAGACCATGCTCAACACCCACAATTAGGAGACACTTACCATGTAGTGCATGAATGTATATTTGCAATCGATTCTATAAGGTGTGTAATAATAACATATATAAATACATTATAACCAAGGTCGAGAAAAGATCAAAGAGTTATAATGATATGGCCTTGAGGGTATCTAGTGTTGAGGAATTGGATGGTCAACCCTCATGAAAATACATGCATTTTCTTTATAAGATCATTGTTTATAGGGAACTCAATGCATAGGAGACATGTCACATGCTTTTTCAACAAACATCCCCTTTGTATTGTAGCTATGCATTTTCTAGTTGTTGGAAAAATAAAGTCATTAAAGATGTTTGGATGGATGAAATGGAGGAATCTACTTCATTATTAGATTGTTATTGTCATCATCCTCTGGATATGGATTTCTATTGTAAATTTTGATCATGTGGCCCTATTTTTAAAATCCTTGGAGGCATCGAGATACGTGGCTTCCTAGGGAGAGGATCCTAGTGGTTTATGTGTGGCCTCACTACAAAATCATTCATAATCTATTACCTATTAGGCTTATTGAGTTCTACTAGAGTAAGTTGTTATTATATAATATATTCCTGAGTGAGTAGGTAGACATTGGTTTCGATTTTGATCACATTGTCAAAAATTAGGAAAACTACATGAAGGATTCTTGACATGTTCGTTATTATCCTAAAACACCCAATAATTGCTCCATTTTCAATTCCACAATTGTTAGAAATTCCTAGGTTTCACATCTTGAACATGGCTAGGACACCTTGTTTAGGTTGTATGGGTTAGTGATGATCCTCATGAATGTTATTGACTTGTTGGGAAATAGGAATATCAAAACCAACATTGATTTGAGTGTTGTGTTCATGTCCTAGAGTTATATTGACATTGCCCACATTATCCTTTATTTTTTATAATATTTAAAAATAATAATAACTAACAATACTTTGTAAAACATGAATGTGTCTACACACACACATAAACACAAGAAGAGTAATCTATATCAAAAAATTTGTACAAAATTACATTGTTTCCATGTACATGTTGACCCAAAAAATTCTTTGGGTTCAATGTGGTATTTTTCATTGCATATCATTCCAAGATAGTAGGATAATTTCTTCGATTGGCCTTTCAAAGACCATTTTTAGATAAGGAAGAAATTAGTAGTAACTATCATCATAGTTCCCCCCCATAAAAGAGTATTAGAGGGACACAACAAGTGGTGATTTCATGTTCATACTGACTTACTAGACACTAGAAAAGTATTATCCATTAGTATTAATTCATCTAGGTTCAATTGAACATGGATACAATGTTTTGGTTTCCCTATTGGCCGGGATTCATGCACAAATATTGGGTTAGTATTGTTTTTTTTTTTTGACAAAAACGGTTATGTTGCATTAAGCGGCATTCTGGCAAGCCAGAATTAGAAAGTTACAAATCTGAAGAAGGTTGGTGACCTCTAACAGTGCTACCAACCTTCTTGTGAATGTCTTGGGAGACCAATCCCCTCTGCTCCTTGAGCTAATTTGAGAAAATGACAAAGAATGCATACATGAGTAAATTCTCACAAACTGTGAGCATAGCAGAAGACAGAAGAAAAGCATTAAACCAAGGGGGCTAAAATTTCCCCCTTAATGTAGGGATCCAGCTTTTTCTGAGAACCTAAAGAAATGTTGGAGGCCGCCTCCTTTTCTCTGCGCTCTTTGTTGGTCCTTCGCCCTCGGGTAAGGGGTGGAGACGGAACTGAATTGTCTTCAGGTTTAGAAGTTCCCCCAGAGCCGCTAGAGGGGACTGTAACAACCAGACCTGCGTGGGCAGAGGGTTCTGGATCTGAAGCCCGAATTTCTCTCGCTGCTTCTGAATTTGGGGGGGTGGATTCTGGAAGGCTTTCATCTGCCGGAGGATCTTCCTTAACTTTTTTTGCTTCTGGATCTAGGGCTTCATCGTCCTTCAACGCATCAAAGCTGTTTTTATTTTCTAGAGTTGCCTCTGCTGAATGAGTGGCCTTCTGGGCCTGGGCTAGTGGATCCTTTCACCTTGACTGCCTTCGTTTGTTAGATACGGGCTGAAAGTCATCTTCTTTGACTGGTCCTGGCTCCTCAGAGGCTTTGGGGCAGCTTTTTGCGAAGTGACCGTAAGCATGGCACCAGAGGCACTTAAAAGGAATCTACTCGTAGTCCATCTCTTGGATATGGCACCATTCCCCTAGGGAGACCTTAATGGCTTCTGGAAGACCTTTCTCGAGGTTAACCTCAACACAAATGTGAGCGCAGGTAAACTGGTCCCCTTTCGGCTCCACACTGTCCAGGAAATGCCCAAGCTTATTTCCAATGTCCTCCAGAGATCTTGTCCCCCAGAGATGCAAGGGAAGGTGAGGCAGCCTAACCCAAATAGGGGCTGCGGTGATCTCGGCTTAGGGATTGAAGTCAAGAGTCCAGGGGGCTAAGAACAGTCCTCTCGACCCCATGAAATAGGGTCCAGATCTGAAAACTAGATCACAGTCCTCTTTCCTCGAGAAACTGAAAACAAAAAAACCCCTGCCTACTGCGAACAGAGAAACGTTTCCCTGTATCAACGACTTCCAACGATCATCCATCCATGCCTCCACCGTTTTGGGGCTAGGCCATAACCCCGTAAACTTTTCGATGAGGGCCTTTTCTGCTAGAAGTAGGGCAAGATTGCAAGGCTCCTCTGGAGATAGCTCCAGAGAAGGGATCTCCTCCATCTTCTTAACAAACTTAGACGAGAGAGAAGGCTTGGGTTTGGGTCCTTCCGAGCGGACTAACGCTTTGAATGCTTCCAAAGGATATTTTTCCCTCTCAGCAATCGGATCTGGGGCCATCGTATCAGGGCATCGACCACCAGCAAAACAAGAAGACCAGCGGCAAGCCAAGACCACTGCTCCAAAACGCATGCAAAAACGCACGCAGGAGGGATTCTCTAAAAACGCCGATCCACGGCCCTGTATGCGGGGAACCCTAATCGGCTGCTACAGATGAAGATCCACGCCCCTGCAATTGAAAAACCAGAGTGGAGGCGGCTAGGGTTTAGGCCCTAGCCGCATTGACAATCCGTCTCGCTTCGTCTCAACATTTTTTCTTCAAAATATTGAATGTTGTCTATTGGGTTAGTATTGTTACTTTAGTTTATTATTGACAATTTTCCATAGCATACTATCAACCTCCTAACATGTTGATGATATATATGAAGGTAGAGTACCCTATATGACCTAGTTAGCACCCAATCAGATTCAATTTGGCATTATTTGGCTCATTTTAGGCACCCAAGGTTTTGGCCTTTAGGGAGGCCATCCTCAGCTTAATATTGAGTTCCAAAACCTTTACATATTATCAAAGTAATTTTTAGGCTAATCATGTCATATTTCATCTAAAGTGAATACAATTTGTAAAATTTTCAATGTTGACCCCTTTCATTGATTAGGCGGGTTCCATGTAAGCCAGGTCTTGTTCAAGACATAAAATGGATTTTGAAGTCTTTTAAGAAAAAATAGCTACAACTTATATTATTCGAGATAATATTTCTAAAAATCCCTCATTTTCCCAATTTTGAGTTTGTACATGCCTAGTCTATGAAGTGTGTAAGTTGCATGACTTGGGGGCTAAATTTCACTTGTCTGATTTTAATGATCACATTATGATTTTAATAAAAAAATAGAATGAAAAATGGGACTAGTGTTGATGTAGAGATGCCTGATACATTTCCAACAGTATATCATGTCCTAGGTTTTGACCCCCAATTGTCTATAATGACCATTTGTAAAATCATGACTAATTCTAGGGAAGCACGTTGCTAGCATAGGTTTAGAGTTAAAAAGTGTTGTTGTTAGACACCAAAATAACAAGTCAGAATTTCTAGTCTATATCTTATCTCAATATATTTCAAAAGGCATGTCATTTGCCTCTTCCAATCTCATATGACAAATTTGAATCCTTTGCAACTCTCCAAATTGGTTTCAAGGGCTGGGTTCAATCAACTTACATAACATAAAATCTAAGTAGGAAAATTAGTATTTGGTAATGTGGAATCAAATTTATGGGTTGATGGCATCAAATTAATTGTTGATAACTTTCAAAAAATACCTTATTTTCTCTTTTCAACACCATATGACCAAATGGTCATTGTCGACAATTATGATACTTTTGGGCCCCAATGATAGACCAATGTTTATCATTAGATATTCTTGGTAAAAAGAGGGAGCCTTTCCATTGTTGGATAAGATTTCCAATTAAGTAGTTGTGTAGTGTTCACCAATACTTTTACAAAGGTTTGCTCAATGTCTCATTCTTCTCCCTTATGTTCCCAATTTGATCCAGAGATTCTCTACACAAATTCAATTGAAAATAGTCAAAGTGCATTTAATACTATTTTGGCACAAATTTTAAGGATGAAAAAATAAAAATTTAAAAAAAATTCAAAAGAGGTGGATAGGCGACACATGTTTAAGCATACAAAAATCAAAGGAAAGGGTAAAAATATAATTAAGAGAAAATGTAAAAGGCCCACCACTCCTTGAATTCCTCCATTTCCTCCTTCACTAGAATTGGAGTGGAGAACTAGTTCGAGGAAAACCATGCTAGTGTTCAATTTAGTTAGCTCTTCCACCATGTATGAGCATGTATCACATACTCTTCCCCATCACTAGTTGTTGGTTCAAATTTTGGTATTTTTCTTGGTGTATTTTTGGTGGTTCATGGTCCAAAGTAGTATTGGTTCAAACTTGTTTTGTTGGTTTAGGATTATGATAAGAATTAATGTCAAATTTGAGGAGAGAGGGAGAGTCAAACTCTAATAGATCTCCCCATCCCATTCCTATCCCTCTCCTCCCCTTTCCTTTCCATTTTTTCCCTCCATCTTGAAATCCCTCTCATCCCCTATGAAACTTGCACCCCTTTCCCTTATCCACATAATCTAACCCTTGAATCCCCCTATGTCTCTCTCATCCTTTGGTCATAATACCAATGTATCCCCCTATGAATTTCCTTCCACCTAATGGTTGAACTCCCAAATAGGGGGATTTGTTAGCTAACACACCACCAAATAGGGGGATTTGGTAGCTAGTTGTCGTTCCTTGATGATGACATGTCGATTTCTCCTGATTAAAATTCATTTCTTGTCTATTTTACGTGATATTTTTTGCAAGTTTGTAGAAAAAAAATTAGTTGTTGAATTTGGTTAGTGGCCAAAAGGTTTAGAAAGATCCTAGTAAAAATTAAACTCTCTTTTGGTATTGTTGATTGGATTTGGTGATCTCTTTCTCATTATTTGTTTGTTTATTTTGGTTTCTTACTCAACTTTTTGTATTTCTGCCCCAAATAGGTAAATTGACAAATCTCATGTTGTCTTATCCAATTTAGGAAAACCATACTTATTCGCTGGTTTTGATACCTGTGTATAGTTTTTCCTTCAAATTCATTGTATATTTTCATTTATAAACACCAAAAATACCAATGCCTCTCTCACCCTTTGGTCATAATACCAATATATCCCCCTATGCCTCTCTCACCCTTTGGTCATAATACCAATGTATCCCCCTATGCATTCCCTTCCCCCTCATGGTTGAAATCCCAAATAGGGGGAATTGTTAGCTAACACACCACCAAATAGGGGGATTTGGTAGCTAGTTGTCGTTCCTTGATGATGACATGTCGATTTCTCCTGATTAAAATTCGTTTCTTGTCTATTTTATGTGATATTTTTTGCAAGTTTGTAGAAAAAAAATCAGTTGTTGAATTTGATTAGTGGCCAAAAGGTTTAGAAAGATCCTAGTAAAAATTAAACTCTCTTTTGGTATTGCCGATTGGATTTGGTGATCTCTTTCTCATTATTTGTTTGTTTATTTTGGTTTCTTACTCAACTTTTTGTATTTTCGCCCCAAATAGGTAAATTGAAAAATCTCATGTTGTCTTATCCAATTTAGGAAAACCATACTTCTTTGTTGGTTTTGATACCCGTGTATAGTTTTTCCTTCAAATTCATTGTATATTTTCATTTATAAACACCAAAAACCGTACTAACATGTGCAAACAAACTATCGGTTTCCCTCTCCACTTCTCCCAAGAGGTTGGGAACTACTAAAATACCTATTTTAGGAAAATGTGGTAGTAGGGAAGAAAACAAAACTTCCTAACAACCATGCATAAAACACCACAATTCCATATAAAAACACACCCACTTTCTTTTTGTTTACCTTTTTCATAGTTTCCAAGTTTTAGTCGTCAATTGTAGTTATTTTTAACACTTTTCCCACAATTTGAGTCACCAATTATTCACTAATTAATATATTTCATCCTTCTAAGCAAGGACTAAGTTAAGGTTGTTGTGCAGATGGTAGAAATGCAACTTGCAAAGATTCTTGACTTCCTTTCTATGGGCTCTATAGTATAGTTTCATTCTTACTTCTATCACAAGTTTATAATATCATGATAACCCGAGTTAAAGGAAAAAAGGGGCATAATACAATGATTGGGTCATGGTTGGGTTTCCCTTCCATCACACTTGCTAGGTTTAACCCAAGTTTAGTAGGGAGGGTAGATTGATATTGTTTAGATTTAGTGCTTTGATTAATCATTTTATTTTCAACTTGCTACCCCTAAAGTGACCCATGGAAAAAGAGAACAAAATTTTACACCAAAAACACAAAGAAAATGCAGGAAAATTCCCCAAAACAAATTATTTCAACTCTTTCTTATTTTAGTTCAACTTTTGGTTAGGTTTTTTATTTTTTTATTTTTTATTTTTTAATTGAGGCACATAATTGTGAGAGTAACACGTTTTTGAGCCATATGCTATGTTTAACCCAAGTTTAGTAGGGAGGGTAGATTGATATTGTTTAGATTTAGTGCTTTCATTAATCATTTTATTTTCAACTTGCTACCCCTAAAGTGACCCATGGAAAAAGAGAACAAAATTTTACACCAAAAACACCAACAAAATGCAGGAAAATTCCCCAAAACAAATCATTTCAACTCTTTCTTATTTTAGTTCAACTTTTGGTTAGATTTTTTTTTTTTAATTGAGGTACATAATTGTGAGAGCAACACATTTTTGAGCCACATGGATGGATTTCAAGTTTTTATTTCAAGCGTTGTCATTTAATAGATATTAAGAGTCAAATTCAAGGAATCCTTGTAAGGGATCCCTCATATATATGTTGTGGTAAAGTTCCCCTTGTGTACAGGTGAAACCCCCCTTGGATAAAGACCCCTTTATGATCCAAGATAGAAGAAAAACACGTGGTGAAATAATCGCCCCCATACCTATTTCAACAATGAGAATGAGAAGGAAGAGATGGATGGCTTACCTTTTTACATCGGTTTTCCTCCTTGCTCAAGCCTTTGATCTTGATGTCCAATCTCCTAGGTGCAAGAAAAGACCTGCAAAGAACGAAGAGAAACCTCCTTCTTCCACACTATATTGTTAAGTGAAAATAGATCTATCTATGATTTATTTAACAACAATAGACATGCATACACTTGAATGCATAGACATGAGAGGAATAGGGAAAGTTATGTATTAATGGAAAGCCAACAAAAAGGAAGCACTCACAATCTCAATTTTGACGTTGCAATAGCTCCTCCAAGCTATCCTTTCCATCCCCTTAGATCTCACACAATCATAAGTATGATGCTCTCAATTCTCCTCCTCTCTTGAATGTATCAAGATCAGAATTATGATACTCTGAAATTCTCCTCCCTCTCACTCAAGCCTGAACTTCACTATATAGGATTGGAAGCATCATAACCATAGGATAGTTTTGAGGAGAGGATGTGGTCAAAATAGGATTTGGCTCAAACAACACGTTTGAACTTTCCTTGAATAGGATATATCTTGAAACAATCCCTAAACCAACTGAGAACTCTCAGAAACCACCTCACAAATCAAGGCATGATTGTTGCAACAACTTCATTGCCCCCCCCATAACCGTGCATAGGGCGATGAACAAGGGACTATCGATCCCTAAGACACTCTGGGGGAGCGATGATCAAGGTTCATCCCTCCTTTTATAAGGGAAAAGGGGGCAATGAAGCTCAAATAAGGCCAAATCTCAAGGAAAAAGGTAGAATTTCGACATCCAACTGATATATTTTCCTTCCAACTTGTCTAGGGAGTATGACATACTTTTTCTCATGGTGACAAAGTTGTGACACTTAAGTGAGAAACTTAGGTGTTTAACATATGTGACACTTAAGTGCGACATTTTGGTGGTGTGACACTTGCAACACTTATGACACTTAGGTGTGACATTTGGTAATGTGACACTTGTGAAAATTACGACACTTAAGTACGAAATTTGGTAGTGCAACACTTAGGTGTGTAACAAATGCTCCATAAAATGTGAAGTTAGAAGAAAAGATGATGGACGAAACACTCTACAAAAATATGTATGATAGTGTGTTGGGATAGGAGAGGAAGGAGAAAGATGCAAACACATATCAATCAATATGTATATATCATCCCCAAGGTAGGAATACCCATGCTCAGAATATAATGACTCAAAACATGGTCGTCGACTAATACAATGCATATCCATGAAAGTACTTACTAAGGATATGGCCACCAAAGATACAATTTGGATCCATATCTCCATGACTCAATCAAGTCGTAGCCATGAAATACCAATACAAAGTGGATCTATGCGACAACATACATATTAGTTAGATCGTCAACATGATGACCATACTGGAATTTTTTAAGTACTCAAATAGTCTCCATCGCAACCTGGGCAAGTGAGGAGTTCCTAGGGTCTTTGTTCCAATCCCAAAATGGTATGATTCTAGCCATAAGAATAAATGTGCTGAAGTCAAACATGATATAAACCTCTTGATTATTGGTCATTGATGTATACCATTAACGAGTGCAAGGGAAATCACCAATTATGACAATGACTCCCAAGGTACCCTAGTATATTCCAATGAATGTGAATAAATTATCTAAAGTCGAACATTATTGGAATCATTCGATCAAAGGCTAATGATGTAAACCTATTGTCGAAAGTGAGGAGACTTGCCATTGAGGCATGTAGGTTCCAAGGTACTAACTGGTTTCTAAGTCTAATTCCCAGAGAATGTGTTAAAGTCGATAGAAATATACTTATTGAAGGAGGTCCATGATGTTTCCCCCATCCTCAACATGAAACTGACATGGGAAAGTTATGTAAGATAATGGATTAAATGAGCACATAATGAAACGAGGATGAACATTGGTAATACTTCATAGTGTTTGATTTGGGTTAAAACTTCCCTTGAACATTGTGAAGCACAACAAAAGACTTGGAAACATTAACTCGATTGAGAGATAGACCAAAACATAGTGCGGCAATGACCGAGGCACTCATTGGGTGAATCAAAGGAGTATGATGACTCATAGTATTGGTATGACTCAGAGACAAGCATATTACCCAACTATAATAGAAGACGTGAACATGTGCCATGTTCAAGGGAGACAACAAACAATTGCCATAATGCTTTCCAAAATTTGACCCACTTCCCTCAAATTTTTCCCACACCATGAACAATGAGTACTTCTTTGTTTTTAAATGAGCTTGAGGAGGGTAACATATGCTCGATATAGCTAATCTTTGATGAGTCCCTCATCACATGTTTAACGAACCTAAAGAAGTAGGGGTTCAGTCCGATAGGGCTCCTTCATTGTATAGTTATTACGAGCTTAGAGAAAGTAGAATCAATGGTATTTTCATGTTTAGAGATTCTGAAAAGATATTAAATAAGACTCCAAGGGTGTTCTTTTTCGTAAATTTAGTCCTCCAATCCTGAAAAAGTATAAAACAATACAAGGGAGAACTCTTCTAGTCTAGGTTGACTAGAGAATTCATTTTTCGTAATTAGTTTATTCGGTCCAAAAAAGGGTTAAACTTACATCAAATAGACTCCTTTTCAAATCCTTTTAACGAGTTTGAAAGGAAACAAGCTCGATCGACATTATTTTCATATTTAGGGAGTCTGAAAAGAGCTTAAAGGAGACTCCAAAGAGTTCTTTTTTCATATAGTTTTTACGAGCCTGAAAAAGTGATAAAAGTATACTCGGTAATTTATTCTCATGAATTTATGAGAATGAGAAAGAAAAAAGACTAAGCTTGAAGTGTTTGCTTCATTTTTTAATGAGATTGAAATAGGGAATGAAATTGTGCTTGAAGTGTCCGCTTCATTTTTACACGAGCTTGAAACATAGAATGAAATTGTGCTCAGAGTGTCTACTTAATTTTTACACGAGCTTGAAACATAGAATTAAACTACGCTCAGGGTTGGTTTCATTTTTAAACAAGATTGAAACAAAGAAGAT
>ML777556.1:1050361-1064752 GCA_009831015.1 Picea engelmannii | reverse complement strand
TTTTTTTTTTTTTTTTTTTTTTTTTTATATTAAAATTTCATTTTGTAACACATGATAACATTTTGTAGATGTAGATAGTACACGAGTAATGATCAACATGCTGACTCGTACAATAAATTATGTATTCATAGAAAAACTTAATCATGATAATACATTAAAATGTTTGTAAAAAAGTTGAATAGTTCTATACAAATACTTGGGTGGTAAAAAAAATCTGATGTCTAAAAAATATTTGGTTTATTGTAATGTTCCTTTTATTTTGAATAATATATTTATTTAAAGGTATTTAAAAAAAAAAAAAACATAGTTTATTGGCACATGTTATGATGATTAAAATTAAATTATTTGATGTGATGAATAAACTATACATTGAAATGATGTAATTGATGGTGTCGATTCAGGGGGTTATGAAATATTTTAATTGTTGTATACATATGTTTGATGCATTAATTTCCAGATGCTATTGATGGTTTTTCTATTGATGGTTTTCCTAGTGTGACAAGAAAGCCACATGCATACATTGATAAGGGATTACATTGATATTATATGGACTCTAGATTGAGTCAGGATGTTAAAATATGCCATGTGATTAATGACATGTTTTAATTTATGATTATGAAACTATTTAATGCATTGATTTAAATGTGTGCATGTAAAAGGAATATACTTTCCAATTAGTCCACACAGGGGTAATGGGATTGTATGGAAGTTGTACATGGTATCATCAAGAGAGGAGAAATAGCATTCATGTTTCCACCTACTAGCAATCTTTTTCCATGTTCCAAGTTGAAAAGATCATGACACTTTTACCTAGAGGTTGCATGTTGCTATGAGGATAGGTCATAGATTGAATCATTCACAAGGTTTAGTTGAGGGCTGCACAATAAGTTGGCATCCTTATTCCTCAGTGACCATTAGTCTCTCAATAAGGCAGTAAAAAGTTGAGTTAACATGGTCTCCATTGTTGCATTGATTCCCCCACCAAGAAAAGTTAGATGCTTGAAGATCATGGATGACATGGCATCCTTGGTACTTACTGGAAGCTAACTCTAACTCTTGAAGGGCATGGAAAAACATAGCACCATTGGTATCAATTACAATTGTTAAGCATGCATGAAAAAGATGCTTGACTAAGAATGCGCATTTTATTTAGTTTGAGAAAATTTAGGATGCATGATTGATTAATTGAGTATATATATATATATATTACATATTTCATAAAAGAAAAAAAAATAGTTTGTTTAAAAACCATTAGAAAAATAAATACATTTTGGAATGTGCATGAAATGGAAAAGAAAATAATTTTAATTAACTAAAAATTGATTACTAGTGCACCCACAAATGAAGAAGAAAGAGGAAAAAATAATTCAAATTCAAATAGATGTTTGGAAAAATAAAAGTATGTTTGTGAGATATTAAAAAGAGTAAATACTTAATCAAAGTAGTGACTACATGTGCATCCACTTAAATAGGAAAATAGGAGGAAATCAAAAGAACATTTATGAGTAAAGATATGAAGTGTAGTAGTTAGGTGAAGACCAATCACTATTTTATATTTTTAAATGAGGATTTACTTATACATATGAGTAATTATAATGAGTAATTATAGGTAATTAGTAAATTACATTTTTTCTTAATATGGATAACTATACTTTATTTTCATTTTGCTAGTTGGTACTTTTCATACAGTTGCATTGCATCTTAAAGTCCTTGAGGAAGGAAAACACCTATTAAAGTTGTTAAGGTGGTCAACCGATGGACTATCCAATGATTGGAAAATTGACCCAAAGTGAGATTCACGCTTATAACTCAAGTATTGACAAGTCAAAAGCCAATTTATGATATCTTTGCAAGATTTACAAGATTGTAAACAAATTCTTGAGTCAGTGAGTTTTACTGTTATATATTTTATTTTACTTTACTTAAAAAAACATAACACATGAAGAAGTAACTACTCTTTGTTAGTCCCTGCCACATAACACATGAAGAAGTAACTACTCTTTGTTAGTCCCTGCCCTTGCTACTGGTAAGTACTATTGCAATCCGGTCTTTATATACATATTAATATTGCACAAAACCCAACAAATTTAACCCAAAGTTTTGCCAAATTCCTAAATTTTTGGACTTGCCTTTCATATTTTATCGTAAGTTTTGAGTTTGAGTAAAGTTAGGATACAGTTTTACATAATTTACATGGTTTGAAAGTTAACTTAGAAACCGGATACAAGATGAAGTAATGCTAAGTTTCAAGTTAGCATTACTTCCCTAACATTAAATGTTTTTCCAAAATATTTCCAATGCTAATATGTGTTAGGTACATCTCCGCGTGGCAGTGGTTTCACAGATGTTGTGATCTTGAGCATCACCAGGTGTGGTGATCTTCAACTTCTAGGTGTTGTGATCACAACACCATCAAATATGTATTAGGTACATATCCGCGTGGCAGCGCTTTCACATGTGTTGTGATCTTGAGCATCACCAGGTGTTGTGATCTTCAACTTCTAGGTGTTGTGATCAAAACACCATCAACTTTTAGGTATTTTGATTTGAGTTGTGGTCTCTTACAATTCTTTAACAACTTAAAATTCTTCAACATCAATGAGGAGTTCGACTTGCTCTTCCCTAGGCTTTCTCTGCCCTTTGGATCTAATGGTTATATAACTCATCTTTGGCACTCTGAGATCTGCTTATAGATTCAGATCCAACATCCATACACAATCTTTCTGAACTACCACTACTGTCTATACACAATATTTCTAAACTACCACTACTGTCTGCCCTTGCTACCTGTTGCTTGATAGATGAATCTGAGGTGGATTCTGAGATRAAAAACTATTGAGTGGTGATGTAGATAGATATCAATATGAAKCTTTTACAAAACATATGGATGTTTGTGGGATGATATCATCAATGATGCTTCTTSCTGTTTGTATATGATCTGTGAAGAAAYTAATTTGCARCCTTACATATCTAATAATTCGCTTAGAAACTCCATAGCCAATGCAATCCRAGGATTGAGCACTTGAAATCCTTGAAAGATGAGAAGCAACACAAATACAAGGAGACTCAACGATATCAAAGCCTAAGACGCGATGGAAAATCTGGGTCCGGTGTTAGTCAAGATGTTCTACAACTATCGTAGGAAGTCAGAAAACTAGAAAGTTGTAAATGACCAGATCAATGTACCTGAGACAAATTGGTTGGCTCTAGAGCTCGTGGCTTTGGGATTTAGCTTATGATGTCTTACAAATGTGCAATATGAAGACCCAACGTAACTTCATGCTTATTTCCTTGGCTCTCTTGCTATATTGTCTTATGTTCTGCATTACAATCACGACATGTGAATTGAATCAAGAAGCTCAATCACTTGTGGTTTTTACAGTTAAAATTATGATGATGTTCATACTACAGATACAAAAATAATAAATCTCTAGTTTATGGATGGATTTCAATCATAATTCTACTAAGAAAGCATTAGGGTTGAATAATTATCCTCTCACACTTCTACTACTTTCTTTCTTTTTAAATATAATTTGAATTCAATTTTCCATACCTAAGATGGATTTGTAAGATTGTTGAGTTGAAGAAATTGAATTTGTTATTTTTGTTGTTACTAGCGGCTGTGAGATCATGGCGAAGTCCTCACAATCTGCAATATTTTTCCTTAGATTGTAGTTGGGACTGTGATGTATGTCGCGCCAAATACTTTTTGCAGTGTTCTTGGGTGGCACCGTGCTTCCCCCAACTTGGGTGCATCTCCTGGGTGGTGCTGCACGTTCCTCTTTTTCTGCGAAGTACATGAATTCCAAGTTGTGTCTCACATGAATCTCAACTGGCTCCCGGACTCACCACCTCCATCCACCGGGTGCATGGACGATTTTGATGAGTAGCTTGGGACGAGACGAATTCTCATGACTTGGTGGGTTCTGTTGAAATCAGGAAGATAGATCATCTAGACCAGACAAATTCTCATGACTTGGTGGGTTCTTTTGAAATCGGGAAGGCAGATAAAACACACGAGATGGGTCGATTAACAGTAATCCATGACACTTGTAGCGCAGATTAACCCATAATTTGATGAAGTTGTCCAATGGTCTCCAAATCAATTTCGAGATGCAACCAATAAATTCACTGTATGTTATGTTAGAGATTCATGGATGGAATTATTGGTTATTTTGTTATCATCTGAAACTATTTCCTCTTCTGAGTTTCTCGTCATTGATCATTCCAGAGTTCATAGCTTCATGCAATGCATTTCCTCTTCTGAGTTTCTCGTCTTGGATCATTTCAGAGTTCATAGCTTCATGCAATGCACATTTTGGCGGCACCTGGAGGAACAAGCTTCACAGTATGCACGTTTTGGCAGCACCTGGAGGAGCGAGCTTCATAGTATGCACGTTCCAGCTCGCACCTGGAGGAGCAAGTTTCACATTTTGGTGGCACCTGGAGGATCAAGCTTCACAGTAAGCACATTTTGGCGGCACTTGGAGGAGTTAGCTGCACAGTAGCGGCGGCATATGGCAGCCATGAGAAATAAATGTGTACAACTACATCAAAAATATGAAGAGAGAGGTGTTGACTTCCAAGCAAACTATTTTAAAATATATTTTTATAACCTACTTTTCATGTTCTGAGCTGACCCTTCACAGAAGGCATTATGTTAGTTTTCTCTTATGAATAATGTTAAGCTTGAAAATTATTGTTAGTGTGGTCTTCTAACGATTTGGGCAGTTTGATCATTCCAAGAGGGTTAGATTCTTTAATATATTCAAGGATCTTGATTGGTTTAATCTGAAAGTATGCCTATATATTATACTGTAATTCTATGGTTTCTTTGGATATATGGATTGACATATTTACTATAAATCTTAATTATCTTAATAGTAATTAAGAATAAGTTTTAAATCTTAATTATTTTAATAATAATTAATGTTTATAATTCATTAGTTTATTTTAAAGGATTAACCCTTATAATTATTTTAGGAATGATACTTATTTCATAAAATTTATATTTATATTCGCAAAACTACATGTAGTTTTGTTGAATCGTTATGTAGTTTTGTTGAATCATTATTGAATCATTATTAGTTACCATGGTTAAGAAAAACTTAAAAACAAAAACCATTCTAATATTTAGTTTCACTTATATTAAAGCACTTTTAGTAAAGATGGTAGACAAATGATTAGACATTAAGAGAAGATAACATATGTGAAAAAGTCACATAATAACTTGAATAATTAGTTAGCCAAAAACTCTTCTGAAATGTGGTTTAAAACCACATTTTCTTGGTATCAGAAGGCAAATGTATGCCATTTAGTTTTCTTCTACTTATATTAAGGGTTTCATAAAACCATTTATAATTTTGTTCGTTGTAAAGTAATAATTGCTTTTATCTTTAGCCCAAAGATGCAAGTTTAGCACAATCCAATTTTACAAATAATGTCTTTGAGTTTAGTAAGCACATTTTTTTATTTTTTTTTGTAAATGAGTGTGAAAATCTATATTATTGAAGAAAATTATAATACAAAAAAGATACAGGGAATCCCAAGATCTGCCAAAATGGAAACCAGATCTGGGGTCCCAGGGGAGCAATGTCTAATATGCTAGTCCAGGTTGATGGGGTGCTCTTCATCGCCATCCTTCCTTGCCTCATTCTCCTCCCTCTGCTCCACCAGGCATATCTTTTTGATGCACGCTGGGGTTCCATTTATGTTGGCTGGAGTAATGTCTATATGGTGGACATAGCTTAGATAAAGATGGAATTGCTCTGTCAGTCGCTCCATTTTTTCCTGCTGGCTTCGCTGATCCTCTGCAAGTCTTTTGGCACTCGCCTCCAGGTTGCTGAGGCAGTTCAGAATACATGTGAGCACCTTCTTTTGGTCCCTGGTTTCTGTCTTGTTGGTTTCCTTCTGGTTCGCACACATCTTACCTATCAACATTTTTGTCCTCCGGGCTTCCTCCACCGTCCTGTGGTAGAGGGTTGTTCTGGGCAGTGTGGCTCCTAGGTCCCTTATTCCCCCCGCTTCCTGAGTTAGTTTTGTCCAGGATTTTCCCCTGCGAGCGTTGTTGATTTCTCACTCCCATCTTTTGATGATCATCTTTCCCTTTGTATCAACCTGCATGAGGAAGGTACTCTTTGCTTCCCTGGTTGCTTGTTCGATTCTTGACATCCTTCGGGTGCTTGGAGGAGGTTCTGTTCCCTAGAGGCCTGTCTTGCTGCTGGTTTTCTTCATGCGCACCATCTTCGCTTGCATATGGTAGTTTTTACGTTGGGTTCTTCTCCTGTTCCGCTTCACCCCTTTCTGGTATGTAAGGTGGCCCTTGTAATTGCTTTGCTCTGGTTTGTTGCTCTTTCTGTTATACCTTTTTTTTGGAGCCAACCCGGCTGTGGTCTCGTCCTTGTAATCATGGCCTGCTCATCAAGGTTGCCCTTCTGGTCCATGTCCTCTGTTCCAGAGCGTGTGCACTTGATGGTCTTTCTGTAATCCCTACGCCAATGCTTTGCCTTGTACACTGTACGCTAGTCATTTCCCCGCCCTGTAACGATACTTGGGTGAGGTGTACTCACACTTGACCCTGGTGAACCTTTTCGTCCTTCATCCTTCGTCGCTTGTTGTTTATCTGTTCTTCTTTCCCACGGGTCACCCCTGTACTTCTTTCTATTGACAAGACCGTGGTGTCGTGCTTTCGCCTGATGTGTGATTTTTACCTACATTTGTAACCTTGTTTGATTGGTGGGCTATCATATTCTACCTGGAACCTACGTGCCCTTCAATTCCTTCTGCACCTCCATTCTTGAAGTGATCTTCCGTACTAATACTGTTGTCATAGTCTTTTGCCGCAAGTTGGGTGCAATCTGTTAGGAATCGACCTTGCGGGATGTTTCTCTAGATTGTGTCCTTTTTTGGACCTTTGTTATCCACCCCCCCATTCGCTACTCTGTCCTCCAGTCCATTTATTGACCTTTGAACCCAGTGCAACTCCACTGTGATCCCCGTCCGCAAGTGCTCTTGGAGTTTTTGCAGTAAGTGTGCCAATCGCCAGTGTCTTTGGATTTTGCCCATTCTGGTGCCATTTTGGAGTTTTCTTACTGTGTTGATCACCAACGCGGAATCTCCTTCCACTATGGCATTTGTCATCCCCTCCCGACTTAGAATCTCCAGGCCAGTCTCCAGGGCTCCGAGTTCCGCGACGTTGTTGGTTGAGTTGCCCAGACTCCCAGCGTACAACCGGATGATGTTTCCTTTACTGTCCTTGATTACTCCTCCCAAACCTGTTCGCTCTGGGTTTCCTTTCGCCGCCTCGTCGAAATTCAACTTGAGGGATCCTGAAGGTGGTGGCTTCCAGTTGTGCTCACCTACTTGGAGTTGCGGTGACTATCTGAACTGATTGGAATTGCGGCCATCGTTTAGGTGGAAGGCCTCTAGGACTTGGGAATCCTGGTTAGTGGGTTGCGCTCTACCTACCTGGCAGTTGCGGCTCTGCACCGTATCTCGTGTCATGGAGATTATTGTTTCCTTGATCTTCCCTTCGGGCCAACTTTGGTTTCTGAAAATGCGTCGGTTCCTTTCCTTCCATATCGACCATATGATCATTCTTGGGGTGAGTATCCAACATAGGTTCACCTCTTCTTGTTTGTTGTGGTTCTCTTTCCAGAGATTGATGGTTACAACAATGTTACCTCAGATCCTATTGGACTGGCGGAAGATACTTGTCGCCCAGTCCCAGAGATTTGCAGTGTAGGCACATTCATCCAAGAGATGGTTCGTTGTTTCTTCCTGGGCTTGGCAGAGATGACATCTTGATGGGCCTATGAATCCCCTTTTCCTTAGGTTTTCCCAAGTTAGAATGCGGTTGTGAAGTATTAACCATTGGAAATTTTTTATCTTTGGCCATTGGGGGTTGTTCCATAGAATATCCCAATGTTGCACTGGGTCTTCTTGGTCCAGGTCTGCTATATAGTGTTAGACTTCTTTTAGGTTGAATTCCCCACCGTCTTTTTGTCCCCATCTCAGCTGGTCCTCTCATTCTGTGACTGCTATTTTCCATCTTCCCAGTTCCTCCTCCACCTCTTTTACTATTGTTGTGGGTGGATCATTGTTTTGCAGAGTGATCTTGTTCTAGATTCTCCATTTGTTGCGGTCCGTTTCCTGTTTCCAATATTGGTAGACGTTAATTTTACCTTGTGCTATTAGCTCCTGTTGGAGTGCCTCTCTGCCTGGGTTCTCCATTTTCGGTTCCTATTGCCAAGCGTCCTCCTAGAATCTGGTTGTTCTGCCATCCCTGATTTCCCAGAAGCTGTGTGTCTGAATCCAGGCTTTGTTGCGCTAGGCTAGGTTCCAAATGGCTAACCCTTCCTTGGTTCCTCTGAAGCGGATTTTGTCCTGGTCATGAATGTCCGGGGCATACTTTGTCTTCCATAGGTTTACCCAAGGTGTAGTAGTTTCTTTGACCCAGTGCCACTAGAGTTTCACCCCATAGGCGTTATTGGTCACTTGTGGGTCCTCTAGCCCCAGGTCTCCTTGTCTTTTTGGCTTGCAGACTTTCTCCCAAGCCACCAGGGCCCATTTTTTCTTTGTTTCCACGCCTCGCCACAGGAAGTCCCTTTGGATGGCTCTTATTTTTTGTATAATCCCCTGTGGAGTTGGGAAGACGGACATCATAAAGGTTGGGATTGCTTGTAAAACAAACTTGGTTAGGATCAATCTTCCAGCTAGATTGAGGGATCTATACGCCCAATTTTTTACCCGCTCCTGTAACTTGTTTATTACTCCTTCCCAAGTTTTCATTTTGTACACTTTGTCTGTCAGTGGAACCCCAAGTACTTTGCTGGGAGTGTCTTTCGTTCAAATCCTAGACTGTTGGTCAAATTCCTTTGGATAGCTGGGTTGGTGTTGAAGAAGATCATCGACTTGGAATGGTTTATCTCAGCGCCTAAGGCTTCCCCAAAATATTCTAGGATTCATTTGTAGAATTTAGCTTCCTTGACCGTGGGTATGCCATGGAGTAAGGTATCATCCACAAACTGTTGGTGTGTTGAAGTAGGGCAATTTTCGAAGGGTTTGAGACCTGTTATTTCCCCTGTTGTGGTTGCGCTCTTTATGCTCCGACTGAGGCCTTCCATCATCGGAATGAACATGAAGGGGGATAGCAGGTCTCCTTGTCTAATACCTCTCATGGTCCAGAAGGTTTTGGCAGAGGATCCATTGATTAATAGCAAGTAGCTTGTTGTGGATACGAGACTAACAATCCAGCTGATCCAGTGCTGGGTGAAACCAAAGGCTTCCAAGGTCTTGACCATATAGTGCCAGCTAATTTTGTCATAAGCTTTTTCTAGGTCCAATTGTATTAACATTCCCCCTCTCTTCTGAAGCTTCAAGGTGTGAATGATCTCATGGGCCTAGATGATGTTGTCCATTATTTGTCTTCCTTCCACATAGCCTGCCTATTCTTGTGAGACCAGTGTAGGTAGGAGGGGTTTCAGTCTATTTTCTATTACTTTGGATATTATCTTGTAAACCACATTGCATAGCGCTATAGGTGTGTACTGGTCAGGGGTTTTGGCTTCATTTTATTTGGGGATTAGTGTGATCATTGTGGCATTTAATGCTTTAAGGATTGAGGCTGACCTTCTAGAGACCTGTACTACCTTATAAACGTCATGTTTGACGATTTCCTAGCAGGCTTTAAAGAATTCCATTGTGAAGCCATCTGGACCTGGGCCTTTCCCATTGGGCATTTCTTGGAGCACCTAGTCAACTTATTCCGTGGTAATAGGTTTGTTTAGGAAGATGTTTTGTTCCTCTGTGACCAAGCATGTAATATGTTAGGTTATCCTTTGAATGGCCTCTGTTCTATCTTGGATGGGTTCTTGGGCTATCCCATGGAAGTGTTTAACCAAAGCGGTTTCAATCTCCTGATGTGATTCGTGCTCGATTCCATCTTGGTCCTTGAACTTCATGATTTTGTTGTGGGCTCTTCTGGCCATGGTTGTTCTATGGAAAAACTTGGTGTTCCATTCTCCTTCCTTTAGCCATCGGATATAGGACTTTTGATGCCAGAGTGTTTCTTCCTGCTGGCATCGTGCCTCCCAATATTGGGTCATCTAGATCTCTTCCTTTTTCCGGTCCTCCATATAGCCTTCCTGTATGCAGGTTTCTTGGAGTTTTTTCATTTTTCCTTCTAAGTTGTTTTTCTCTTGGTTTATATTCCCAAAGGTATCCCTGTTCCACTCTTTGAGCTTATTTTTGATGTACTTAAGTTTCTTATAAAGTTGGAACATCCTGGTCCCTTTCTCCGGTTGCTCCTCCCACCACTATTGTTTGATTCTTTCCTTCAAAGTCGGGTGTTCAATCCAAAATTTCTCAAATCTGAAGGGTTTGTTCTTTGGTGTTGTTTGGAAACCTACTTCCAGTTGCACTGGCCAATGATCAGATCCCCCCCAGGGAAGGATGTTTCACTCTAAGGTTAGTGTAACAACCCTCCTAGCTAAGGACAACTACTCTGACAACAGGTGCAATTTTTTTTTTTGTTGTTGTTGTTGTTTAAAGTGTGTGCACGCGTGTAGAAGAAACAACCCCCTTGACTCTACGTCACCACTCGAACCAACAAGATGCAAGTAAGACGAACACAATCAAGACGACCCGACATGTCACAGTGACAACAAGACATAACGCCCCTGGACATAAGGCGTGCAACTAGCAGCTGTAAGCAGAAAGGACACCAGGGGTTAGGCACAGTACTGTCACAGAATGAAAGAATCCAACAGTAGAGTCGCAGTAGTGGAACTGTGCCTTTAAACAGCCCGAGACTACTGATACGGCTCAGAGTGTGTCGCAAGAGTGGAACTGTGCCTTTAAACAGCCCGAGACTCTTGATACGGCACTGGATTCCTTCCACCGGATTTACACACAGACATAAATACTACGCTACAAGAGGTGTCTATATCCCGCCCGACACGAACATACTACGCAATACAAGACAATCAAGTACAACCAAATCAACGGACAACCTATAACGAACCGCCTCGTTACGACACCCATTCTAGTATACTGACTTGGGGTAATTTATGGTACGTAATTCCAGATTAGTGCACCACACATGTTATTAATCCAATATTTAAATTACAAAAACACTATCAAGAACGTTATCCATCTATCATTTATGTCACAATCCAGACCATGATTTTACAATTATCATACCTCTTATATGCTACCACTGCTAAATTCATAGTGACCTTACAAGATTAATCATTCACTAAGGTCCAATAGTAATGCACTAAAAATGACATCATACTTATAGGTAATATCAACTGGAAAACAACCGCATACACCATAAATTAAATGACAATCTAAATGGTAATATTTAATGTCAAAAGTAAAAGGTCAACATTGGAAGGGACGATTATCCATATATAAAGACAATGTTTAAAGATGGAAATAACCAAAAATCGATATACAAGAAATAGCATCACAAAATAACACTGCCATTGTAAAATGATTATACCGCTTACATTTAGAATACAATTTCTAAACTTGACATAACAATTTCAATTTCATGAAAATAACATAAATCTCTACATTTATTTATAAAAATAACATCGAATTCTATAATTATTTATTGTATGCATGTTAGGCCACATCAATAAGTTAATTAACATTCCTAAATAAAAATTTCCCAAATATATGAATAAGATAACTCAATCACTCAACCAAATCGATTATTAATTATTTAAATATATATTTACCCCCATGGGAAGGGATATAAGTAAGTACATTACTCCCTATATGCCACATCAATAAATTATTTAACCCTTGTTACTAAATCCTTGCCTTTACATAATTGGAATAAATATTTAAAACTTCTTTACCCCATAAGGTGCAACCACTAACTAGTAGGAGTCCCTTCTTAATTGGATACTTGAGTAATTCCTTATAAAATGAAGATATAACAATTCCTACTTATCCACCAATCCATCAACAATCACATCTAACATTTGCCATTGCATAACTTATTAAATAAAACTAATTAAACCTCAATTGAACAAGGATCAACCACCAAGCTAAACTACCAACACTACATTCCACTGCCATAATCTTACCATTAAGAATCATGAAATTAAGTTACAGTAACTTTGTTCAGCATTCCATTTTATCACTTGACAGCACCCTTACAATCTGTGCTAACATCACGCATTCTATTTTGGTCCTACCCTAAACAATAAATTAACCTCTCCTCATTTTACGTTCAGTCCATTACCTTCGTTGGGCTGTTAATTATCAGGTTTTTAAAAAGGGAAAAAAAGTGAACTAAACAACGCTAGTAATGAAGGCCAGCTGTAAATAACCATTCACGTTCCAGCATATAACAATGTCATAAATTAATGACTAAAAGGTGGACCACGTGGCCTAAGGTTTCGACAGTAATAGTAAAGAATGGTTGAAGGTCTGGGCGCCCAGTCAAATAACCTAATCACTGTTTTGACTGATATTGTTTAAAATTTTCAAATGCAAAGGCGTAAAGGGCTACGTTGGGCAATGCTTCTAAAATTGCTAAGAGTTAATCTATGAATTAGACAGTAGGTTGATCCTTGCCCATCAAAGGGTTTCTGCAGTGTTAGGAAGAAAAAAAACCGATTTGTTACTGCATCAGGTAATTCTCTATTTTAAACAAAAAGGTGGTAAGATTGTCGATGGTGGTTATCAACAGCTCGCCAAGGGATATTCTAGATTAATTTCAATTGAATAAGGCTAAGTGTAGCGCAACCATCCACTAATAGAATCAATCAAGCAAATTTACAATCATGAAAGGAGATATTTTGCCTAAGAAGGTTTACTACTTCCTTAACCCAAGATTGAATGTCGTCTGGTCCCATTAAATTCATTGAAGGTTTGAACTATTCAAATAAAAAGCACATCAAATCACACAGATATACGCATGC
Source organism: Picea engelmannii (assembly GCA_009831015.1). Classification (NCBI taxonomy): domain Eukaryota; kingdom Viridiplantae; phylum Streptophyta; class Pinopsida; order Pinales; family Pinaceae; genus Picea; species Picea engelmannii. Next base: position 1,051,811 of record ML777556.1, on the reverse strand, counting down.
CTGTTCTGGAGGAACCCAGGTTCAAACGCAGACCAAGATTAATGGGAAACACACACGCATTTACTCATGCCCAGTCTGAGAGAACACAAGATCAAACGCAAATCATGCACCTATCTGTACACGCCCTTGCAGAAATAGGTACGCGCCCAGTCATGAAAACGAAATGACACACACCACAGGACATTATGGGATGAACGCCCAGGAGTGGAATGAACGCCCAACGAAAAATAGAATAAACCCTATACAAATATAAAATGCCCAATACACCGGATGCACGCCCAGCAATAAAAAGAATAAACCCTATTCAAATATAAAATGCCCAACACACTATATACACGCCCAGTAATAAAAAGAATGATCCCTATGCAATTATAAAATGCCCAACACACTGTACACATGCCCAGCAATAAAGGAATGCCCAATACAAATAAAAACGAAACCCCACTGCAAATAAACTGCCCACTGTAATAAAAATCGAAATCCACTTGAAAAACAAACGCCCAATACAAAAAAAACGAACCCCACCGCCAAGAACTCGCCCAATGCACCAAAAACAAATTCCACTGAAAAACAAAAGCCCAAATACGAAAAAAATGAAACACCCATAACCCCAACTATTTACCAGCAACCCTAAACTGAACTGATTGAAAAAAACATGAATCTTCTGAGTTTAAGGATGAGGAAAGGACATCCACATCCATACAATCACAATCTTAGCAATAATCACTATGCCTTCTACCTTACTAAGTTCAGGAACATACCTTTGCCTTGTTGTCTGCCGCAATTGACTCCCGTGCTCTCTGCTGCTTCCGTCTTCAGTGCTCCCGCTTGCCGACCACAATGAACTCACCGGTACCTCCCAGCCAAACGCTAGGGGTACTCTTCTTCCCCCTCAGCCCCCCGAGCCGCAAAGGGGCCACACACAATCAGAGAGTAACTAGCTTCTCAGCTCGCCTCCAAGGCTGAGCTACCACTCAAGTCTGCTGAGAATCCCCAACTCCTACAAGAAATCAGTCCAGTCTCTAGTCTGGCAGCATAACCATACCAATCTMAAAAAAAACCCTTTTCTTTCCCCCTCTCCCTTTCTTTTATCTAGACTCAAACCCTAATTCTTCCTTTTCTTAGGTTTTCCCCCCTTTTCCCTTTTGATTTTCTTCCTTTTCTTTTTAATTTATTTTGTTTATATTATTTTATTTTTCTTTTCAAAACTCAAAGAGTATGTGCGCTCATTATTCATTCCCTTTTAGTTTTTACATGCTTAAATTTATTTGTTTACAATTGTTTATAATATAAGTATACATATATGAATTTTCATTTTTCTATTTATAAGCATGCATTCATCTTTGTAGTTTATCATTATCCATCATTTAATTTACCATTAATATATATGTATATATAGGATAATGAGAGATTAAGGCGATGGCAAACCAGTATAGGGGAAAAATAAATG
>ML777556.1:1007067-1049443 GCA_009831015.1 Picea engelmannii | reverse complement strand
CCCCTTTACTCCATATGTGAGTCTGGTCGGCAAGCTATCGTCAGCCTGCATCACCAATAATCATGTCAGAAATGTCAACATCAAATCATCAAATCAAATGAAACATCATAATAAACATATCAACCCAAAAGCACACTCCCTAAATCAGTCCAGAGTCCAAGGGGGTTCTACCGATGCCTCTGCATCCTTAAGGGCAAAAACCCTGCACACTCAATAAATTTGAGTCAATAGCACCCGTCTACATCAAATAGTAACACATCATGTCATCTGTCAATCACATCATAATCAAATATAAAAGGTCTAACATCAAAAAGGGTCCAGATCACTTGCGAGCAAGTGTCCTCAAATAATAAGTGTTCTCAGTGCGCCAGAGCGGGATGTTACAGTTAGCCCCTGCATAATGATTGACTCTGATATAAGGAATTTGTCGAGTCTTGTTGCTACTTGAAACTGGTTCATTCTTTTATTGTTCCAGGTGAACTGGCCATTCTTAGTTTTAAGATCTACCATCTCCGTTATGTCTATGAACTTTGAGAAATCACCCGCATCCCGATCCAATCTTCTTGTACCTCCTTTCTTCTCCGCAAGTGAGGTGATGACGTTGAAGTCCCCTACCAGGATCTATTGGAGGTTAGTGGATCAGGCTTTTATATATTCTAGGTCTCGAATCATTCCTCTCTTTTCCTCTGACCCTTGGGGCCCATACACATTAGTGCAAAGAATCTCCTCTATGTTTTCAATGATTTGCTTGCGTACCGTTAGGGTGTGCCTGGTTGCTTCAACTGCTATTAGATTTAGGATTTGTGGGTTCCACAAAGTGAGAATGTCTCTTACCATTTGGTGGTCTTCAATGGATACCATTGTACTTGCACCAATGTTGTTTACTGATTGCCTCCACTCTGTCTGTAGTGAATTTTGTCTCTTGAATGAAACAGAGATCCGGTTGTTCCTGCTTTAGTTTAGTCCTAAGGATTATTTGCTTTCTTGGGCTGTTTAGGCCTCTTATATTCCAAGTTATGATCTTCATTTAAACATGTGGGGGGAGTTGGGAAAGAGTTTCTTGATTTTACCCGAATTTATCAGTAGCACTCCCAACTCCTGTAGGGCTACCCTATTTGATTTCCTACCTTTTTTACTCCTCGTCTTCTTGGGTGATAGTTGTGGTTGTCCCTCGCCATCTTTGACTCCTAGGTGTCCTATCTCCTCGTGTGTGCCTTTTTTTCCTTTATCTTTGGCTTCCTCCCGTAGGAGAAATAGGTACTGGATGCGATCAAGTTGCTCTGTTGGTACATTGTCGACTCCCTGCCTTTTCCATTGCTCTAATATGTTCGGAAGGTCTATCCCTTCTCTTTCCACCAGGTCCCTGAGATCAGGGTCTTATGTGCCTACTTCTCTCGGGGTCATCTCCGCATCTCCCTCTGCAACTTTCATGGAAGTGTTGTCGTCTTTTATTTCTCCGTCCATCGGGGTTGCACAACTCCCCTGTGTTGTCTTGTTACTTCACTGGTCGGTAGGCTCTTTTGTTGCTTGTTCTTTGACCTCTTGAGATTTTGTCAAGTCACTTTCATCTTCTGCCCCTTTATTTGTTTGGTCCCTTCCATCCAAGTTTTTCCGGCTCTTCTAGTTATTTCCTATTGAGCTTTTATTCTTCTTTTTATTTGATCTGTTTCTGGGGTTTGGTGTTATAAACCCTTCCTCATCCTGCTGTGTTTTGGGGTTTGTCACTTCCTGCTTTTTATTAAGAGGGCATTCTCTGATCAGGTGGCAGTGTTCGTGGCATCTTCTGCATCTAAGGGGGATCTGTTCATAATCTATGTTTTGGATCCATTCCTCATCCCTGAATTCCAGACTTATGGCTTCTAGGAGTGCTCCAGAAAAGTCCATATCTATGCAAATTCTTGCGTATGATGTGTATCTTCCTTTTAGTGTGGCTTCTAAAGTCTTCACATATTTCCCCAGTTTGTTTCCAATTGCTTCAAAAGTGGAAGGCAACTATTAGTCTAAGGGTAATGAATAGAATCTCATCCATACCGGTACCTTTTTGAACGTCTCTTTTTCTGGGGAGAATTTTTCTTTCCAGGGTTGCATGTATAGTCCAGCTGAGGCGTGGAAGTATGGACCTCCCTCGAAGAATCTATCCCTGTCCTCCAGATTCATGAAGACTGGTATGAAGAAACCTTTCAAGCCCAAGTGGAGCTCCACTTCTCCATTTGGCTTCTAGTGATATTTGATCCAGTTGCGCAGAGTTCTCTCTGTGAGCCATAACCCCATGAACTTGCATATGAGCGCATGCGTCTTCATCTGGTCCCTGTAGAGCCGCGTTTGTGGGTCCTCTAGTATCACCTTGGGTATCAGTATTGTTTTGGGCTTGCACGGGTTGCGCTCTTCTGTCCCGTTGGCCTTCACGGTCTCTTGCACCTCACTCTGAGTCTCCTTAGCTTCTTCTCCCGTGCTCTCACTTTTGTCCTGGTTTCTTTCTTGTCGTTTCCCTGGGTCTGATCCCAAGGTTCCTATTGCTGGTGCCTGGAAAACTATGCCTCTTGGCCCTTTCCCTATGTCCACCACTACCTGTTTGTATGAGGGGGTCCCCTTACCGCCCCCTTTGGTGCTCATGCTGCTCTTTGTTGTGGCCGCGACTATCAAACCCTAGCTCACCTTGACTGTCAAACCCTAACTCATGGGATGTATCGACTCAGTAAGCACATTTTCATTCTTAATCCAATTTTACAAATAATTTCTTTATAGTATCATTTCTACAAATATCTTAACCAAATATGTAAACCAAATATGTCGGTGTATTGGATGCATAGGTTTTATGGATGCTCTACCTTTGAAGAAAGAGTGGATGTTTGTAGATGCTTCCCGAGTGAAAGGAGGGATTGATGTTCAACGATTTAATTAGTTTGATATGCCTTTTGAGATCATTATTAGAGTGTTGTTTCACATGGATAACTCGACGTTTTGAGATCGTTATTAGAGTGTTGTTTTAGATGGATAATCTAATGCTAGCTATGAGGTTGTTCTAGTAGGCAATTTCCTACACATGACATGTTCCAACAAGTCTATCTGCACAAACTGATCATCAACAATCGCTTTGTTATAATCTCCATCATGGTGATGCCATGGTCAACAATAGCTTCACTTTGTTCTAATCTCCATCATGGCCAACAATTGCTTTGTTCTAATCTCCATCATAACTGTCGCCCTACTCCACCTCCTCTACACAAGATTGGCAGAGACTTGGCAGGGACTTGTTTCCCTTACAACTTCCCTTGTTCTCATATATGTGTGGACATAAATTTATTTACACATTAGCTGGAATTTTATGAAAAACTAATTAAGAAATATAAGTAGAACCATGATTTAGACTATATGTGTAGTTTTTGTATGGGTACATTATTTGTTTGACACTCTAATTTCTTGGTGAATAGAATCCATCCAAATCATTTTATTCATTACAGCGGCCAAAACTTTGCTAAGGTAATATCACATCACCTATAACTTGTTGGAATTGGCCTGATCATTTTCAATAACCTTGTGGATTTAAGATTTCCCTTTATTCAAGTGTTCATGAATTTCTATTAGTTTTATTTCTTTTGCTATTTTAGTTATACTCGTTGTTATGATTAGTATTTCACCTTGTTGAATGTACATGATATCAGATTAAATGCCAAAAAATTCTATAAGAATCCTAAGTCAATGGACTTCTAGATATTATGTGTTACGCCTTGCCTTAGTATGTGAATAGTTGGTCAAGTTATAATTAATTTTTATGAGAATTAAGGATGAAACTCAAAGTCTAAGTTAAATCTCTAGAACTGGAGTTGTATTTTGAAATTAGAGCATATTTCTCTTCATAATTGAACTTATATTTCAAACTAGCATTGAAGTTCTTTAGAACTATGGTAGTAGTTTGATAGGAGACATCGTGTAAGTATTATTTGTAAATTGAATAAGATAATTCTCACAGCTTGAGTGAGACTAGTGGTTAAGAACATGCGTTTCCTCCTAAAAATTCACAAGTTCAAATCGAGAAGGGGTAGAGTATTTGTCCCATAAACAAGAGGGTCTTATACACCAATTTAGTATCTGATTTAGTTGTAACTTTTTATATATATATATATATATATATATATATATATATATATATATATATATATATATATATATATATATATATATATATATTACTCATTAAAATAAACAAGAAACATCTTGATTCAATAAATAAATTGAAATATGATAATTTGATAAATTGTTCGATATACAATTTGAAATAACATTATACAAAATAATATTTAAATATAATTTAAGAAATAATTATATGTCTAAAATAAATCAACAAATATATAATCCTTCGAGTAAACTTTAGGATATTAATGCAACTTTTAACATTTTGTGAAGATTAATTTGATCACACACTCACACAATAGTGTACTTTGAAATGTTAACATCGGAAGGTGCGTTATACCTATTAATATTTTCATCTTTTATTACTATACCTCAAACTAACTTATTTTGTACATTGTAAAATCTAATATACAATGTCAATGAATTGTTATTACAATCCATAATTGTCGAGGGAGAATTGTCTACAATCACTAGGAAGGTGGCCGAAGGTGGCCATGAGGGCCCCACTCTTTTTTTAAATATGTTTTGAACATCAGTGTTTCATCTACTCTATAAGTAGGTTATTTTTGGATTTGCTAATTGCTACAGTTCCCTCCTTGATAGGGAGAGATTTTGTTTTTATTTTTATATTAGTCTCTCGGTAGCTTTGACGAAGATGTTATAATGATAGGTTTTGGAACTTTTACTGTTTAGTAAAAGTATTTCCTCTATATGGTATAACCCATAAAAATTTCATCTTTTCACGAGGTAACGACTGTCATTGAGAACATATTATATTTTTATGAATATCATGTGAAATTTTCAGTGGAAAAAACCCATCGTCGAAATATTAAAAAACTTTGGATATAAATAAAAAAAACGCAGTACGTGATAACTTAATTTACATACATATTTGAATGCCAATGCAAGTATGAAGTGGAAACCAAATCATTTGAGTAATTTGTAACTTCTATTACTTCAATATTCAAAGGATTTTGAAATTTTAAATGGTTTTGGGAAAAACATTTAATGTAATGTTATCACTATGAGTTGAGTTGATATAGAAATTGATCAAAAAATTTAATTTACAATGATTATGATATTTATAGATGTTCTAAATAAATGACTTCTTTCAGTTCAACTTTAAAGTTAGAAATATTTGACAGCTTGAATGTTACTTGACTAATCCATATATCTTTTTCTAGTTATTATGATATTGAGAGATGTTCTAAATAAATGACTTTTTTTTAGTTCAACTTTAAAGTTAGAAATATTTGACAGTTTGAATGCTACTTGATTAAATCATATATCTCTTTGAAATATACATTTATTGACCAACAAGGAGATCAATAGAATTCAAGTTGATTGAGCCTATATTTCAATAGTGAACCTATCCAACACTTAAGAGAGACAATACAATAGAACCAACGAGTTGATGTTCAATCCACAATTGACCTCAATGTTGAACTTCACAATATAAGTCCAACATCAAATTGACAACACAACATTGTCCCATTCAACAACCAACATCCACAATCGGTAGTGTTGTGCTGCTCCACGATGCACAAAATCAAATTCCTTTTGGTACCCAATGTAGATAGTTTGATCCAATAAACAACCTATCATGATGTTACCTTTAACAATAGGACTTTGACATCAAACCAATAGTGTGGCATTGTGTCAATCAATAACCAATGCCCATAATTGACCATAATATGGTGCTTTAGGATGCACAAACACACATTTCTTTTAGTGATCAATATTGATGGGTAAGATTTCAATTCAAGATTGTAACTAACTCTTCAAAACTTATAATTGTGTTTATATAAATATGGCATTGAGATCACATTACATCCATTAGAATCTTAGTTTCTTGATCACTCTTAACACTATATTATATTGATTGGTAATCTTCATCAATATTCTAGCACATCTACCTCCACTCTACAATCTCACATTTTTCTATGTACATTATAACGTAATCTAATAGCAAGTGTACAACTAGAGTGTCACTTCTAGTTATTTTGTGTTATGTTCTTGTCTATTATTTGATATTGTATGAACATATTTTGTGTTATGTTCTAGTTTCTTGTCTCCTTAATAACTATTATTTTTCCTACAAGACATTTGTTATTCCTTGTGCCTTGGTTGTACAAATTAATAGTTATTAAGGCACAAAATAGAACCAATTCATTACTTGCATGCCCATTTGGACTCCATCACCTTACAAGAAGAAAAAAAATCAACCTACTTCAACATTATAACATTATCTTATGCAATGCATGCCGATATAGATAGATATAGATTCATAGACTTCACCTACAAATGATTTAAATGTTTTGATGCATATGTAAACAATTATCATTAAAGCGCTTTAGAAGCAACAAGAAGATCTCCATGGGATTTTTTCTCAATTTATGTTGGCATAGAACTCATAAACACCATTGACTTCACAAAGTCCTTCAACTACATGGTTCCTATTTGATAGTGGAAATTATTTTAAAGTCCAAGTCAATCTCAACACATAATTTTTCAAGGGAAACATCAACACCCAAGACTTAGAAGACTAGCGATAATAACTCGTGACATATTTCCATTTGAATTAGTTCATTGGTGAGGATAAGATCTTATTTGTTGCACTAAAGTTTTCTCCAAATTCACTCCATTGGTAGGAGGTTGAAATGAACAAAGTTCATTGACTAACAAATATTCAAAATAAGAAGGATAACAGGTTAAAATATATACATACATAGATACATAATTGAATAAATGATATTATATATGATGATGAGTGGACTTGGAATTTTATAGGCCTCAAGGTGAACTTTCATGTAAAGTTATGTCTTTATGTGATGCACCTTCCAATAATTCGTATCCTAAATTCTATCGTTTATGAATAATGTTTATTTTTATATACACAACAAAGGCTTATACCCAACATTGGTTGTTTCTTTCTTTTTTGATTTGAAAGAAATCCTTAAAAAAACTTCCACACCACCATTTAATATGAAGATAAGTACATGAAGTGAAGTTGACTCTAACAAGGTGGCCAAAATTCCCCACTATGTCTATCCATCTAGACATACATGATCTAGAGAAGTTGAAGTTCCTGAAATACAAGTCAACTCTACACAATTATATCATGATTGAGATGTAATTCCTCACTATTAGTACTCAATGGTTTTAATCAACTTGCAACCGATTTCAAGGGGTAATATAAGTCCAAGAATCCTAGACAAGTGCCATAACACTTGTACATGCCATCTTGATGAATTTAGCGAATAGAACAATTCACATTAACACATGATGAGAAATATCAACTTGCTCCAAAACAACATCAAGGAAATAAACAAGAGAATCCCCCTCTATGGTGAAAAAAGAAACAATTATCATCACTAACTTAGAATCAAGGTCAATGGTAGCAGAACTAAGGAAATAAACAACAATATGACAAATGGTGTAGATATCATAATTTTTCGAAGCATGTTACTCATGAATGCTTATCCCTAAGGATGTTAGTTGGTCAAACCTACCAAATAATGGAAGTGACAACAATAGAGCTAGAATCATCAACATTTGTAAGTACCAATGCTTAACTGAGGTGCCAATTGACATGTCTAAAGAACAAGAGTGAATCTATCGCACTCAATATTGGTGACCAATGCTCTACATGTCATAATTGATAGTAAGAGACAAAAAATACCATTGTTGTTCACAATCTAAATAGACTCAACCTCACCACAATAGACATCCATAGTCATATTCGTTGTTACATACATAAATACTAAGATAAGTAACAAATAATATAAACAATAAATATATTAATACAATAATAAAAGACAATAAAAGGAACAAAATAAAGTTAATATGTAATAAAGATACACAACCTTTAATGAAAAGGCACCAAGGCACCCACTTAGGAATAGTTATATGGCCCCCCTCATTGTAAAATAAATATAACTTTTCATTCATCTTCTTATAAATATTTTGATCAATTCTCAAATAACTTGAGTAAATTTGTAATTGTGAGCTTATGCTCATTGGTATCAAAGCCAAGAGATGCCACACTTAGTAACCACCACCTTGTACTTCAAATGTCACCCATTCATACATCTTGTAATTCAACTACCATCTGTATGTATCTATCGTACTTCAATCACCACACATATGTACAAATGCAACTGTATAATCACATCATATAATTGTAATTCAATTGTCATATACTTTCTAGAAGAGACCACACCATACAACCATCAATGTTTTCCAAAATTAACAGTCATGCGACTGTTTCATATGTCCTTACATTTATGTACACATTTGTACATTGCAATTAAAACCATGCAAGTAGTTGGAACAACAAGATTAGCAAAGTTTCTCCTTCGAAGACAAGGAAAATGGTGGGTAAATCGGATTTTAATTCCAGATTGGAGAAATTGGAGGATCAATACAAACACTTTAATAAGGACTAAAGAAATAAATTGAACAAACCCCTGATAGTCTAAAGTAGGTAATAAAACAAAGTGGTGACACATTAATACAAGAATTAATAGCAACACCAAATCTAGCAATAAAAAAAAGTCGAGGAGGCACTAAGGGATGAGATGAAAGAAGACACCAAAGAGATGAGGGAACTAAAGACACTCATCAAAGGGATTTTAGACAATGGTAATCCTCCACATACGACCATTCTAGAACAAATTTTTTCAAGTACAACTAATCCACAATCTTTCTCCCCAAGTACACTTAATACATAACTGGACATGCCTACAAATGGCATAGTGTAGTGATCACCAACCATTCACCACCCTATACGAATCCACTGATTTTTGCATACCCAATGAGGTAAAAAGTAGAACTATTAAAGTTTGATGGAAATGAAAAGAAAGGTGTGGCATGGTTTAACAAGGTAGAATAATACTTTGATATATATAATATCATTAGAGATGATGAAAAAATCAAGCATGTCTCCATGCATATTGAGGTAGACACATACAATTGGTACATGTGGTGGAAGAAACCATCCTATTTGGTTAGTTGGGGTACATTCAAGCACGATTTCTTTAAATATTCTAGGATATCATAGAGGAACATGTTTTTGTAGAACTCACCAAACTACAAAAAAAAGGAAATGTGGATGAATGTATGCATGACTGGGAAGCACTAAGTATGTGACTACTTGGGATATCAGTAGAGAAACTAATCCGATCTTATGTAATAGGACTAAAGCCACACATATAAAATGAATTAAAAATGCATGATATTATTGTTGATCTACATTCGTTGATCAACGTTGGTACATACACATTTGTCCTTAGTATTTTTCCTTTTCTTCATATGTTCCTTGTGTATTTTACTTAGTCACTTTTCTCTTTTAAATGTGGGTTTTGAATCATGCCACCATCAAGTTCTCAAGTCTACAAACCTGTAAACCCATAAGTCTTTACTTAACCACTTTTCATGAATCCAACATTTAGTCATTTTATGTGTTGCAGGAGTTCCATTATGGGAGACCAATCCATATGTGTCTCGCAAATTCCCATGTCTCTCAACCCAAAAATACACTACACTCAAAATGAACTTTTCTACTTCTGCATCCTCCAAATTTCACTTTCTGCCTTTAATACTTAGCCAAATATTTTGAATGCAGATGTAGGACAACCCTCCATTCCACTTACCTTTTCCCCCATGTCCCATGTCCCGCAACCTGCAATCCTGCATTCTCCAAAATGACCCATCCACTTCCACGATGCACATAACAACCTTTTCTTATACTCATTCTATTTCATCATTGTGGATGCGAGAGTCCTCCCTTCTTACCTTTTTGATTCTCCATGTCCCATGCCCGACATCCACCACATTGCACTTTCAATTTCCCTTTTTGCACCTCCATACTTAATCATTTTTCTTGTTTTCCAATATCACATCACCATTCCCGATGATATTTACTTCCCCTCCACCACGCCAGCTGCCACTTGTGCGAACCTAATACCGTTAAGTGGCGAATATTTCGTAAAGTTTTGTAATAAATTCTAAATCTTACCATCCAATCCAAAAAAATTGAAATAACAACTATGGTGATTAATAATCAAGGAAATACTTGGTAAATTTAATAAAGGGTTAATACACCATGTTGTAAAAAGGTTATATTGACAACAATGCCTCCTATTTGTAAGAAGAGAAAGTAGTGTAAATATATGTCAAGTAGAAGAAATGACTTGTATTGAGGAGACATGCTTAACACTCTCGGATGAGAAGATCATCAGTTCTAGTGGTCGCAAGATTACAAGTGGTATTTGGTTCTTCCCATCAGAGAGAAGGAAACAAATCAAGTTTGGAGTTCAAGCATAACATTGGCTAGTTGTGTTCCTGAGGTGAAAGACTTCAAAGAACTAGTCCTCTGGTGCGCAAATACGGTCGATATAAAAAGAAGAATAATTCAAGTTCAGGGGAAGCCACCCATCTGTTGGAATACTAAGGGGGGGTGGGGGGGGAGGGGTGAATCAATATGAGCACAATTATCACTTTTAACCACAACATATTATATTCAACAATAGTTTTCAATAGTTTATCATTAGCATTCAATATATCACCAACAAAATAGATCAACAATGCATAATAAACAATCACATAAACACATCACACCAGAATTTATGTGGAAACCCAAATGGGAGAAAACCACATAATGCTTTTCTTATATATCAAAGAATACATTCATTGGAAGCACCAACTTCCCAATTCTCCAGCTACAACTGAGAGGAGGCTATGACCCCCTATTTACAAGTTCCAATATGAAGGAAGCTAAAAGTTTCTGAATTCTATGGCTCCAACTAGAAGGAAGATACAACCCCCTAATTCTCAAGCTCCAACCTGAAGGAAGCTCCAACTCCTTGTATTCTATGGCACCGACTAAAAGGAGGCTACAACCCCCTTTCCTTGCCCCTTCCTTCCACCCTGAAATAAAAATGTAGACCAAAGTGTCACTACCACTAATAATGTCACTGCCTGATAATCAACCTGTCATCCAATTTGTCACTGTCACATCAACCTATAATATGTCATTGTCCTTGTCACTGTATCTGTCAGTGATATATCAACCAGATTCACTCATATATACCATATCAACATCAAGTATCCAAACCAAGTACCAAAATGTACCTCAAACATGCATCATACCATATACCATAAGATATATCTCAAATATATGCCACTAACACAAATATGTTCCTATAACAATGAACCATAACAACCATATACAATGTACCAAGGATATGTCTCAAGCATGTATCAATAACACCAAAACATGGACCTCAATCATATGCAACCATATACCAAAAGGGACTCCAAGACATGCCTCAAGCATGTGCCATACCACCCATGATACAAGCCTCAACCAAACATATAAAAAGCATACCTTTACTCATGAATAATAACTAGTGCATACAATCTCATATCAACAAACCAACCTGGTGCATGTCATATTCAACAAACAAGAGATACCATCTTCTTCAATCCATTTTCCACAGATTCACAACTTTCTCTTCTACTACCCACAAATATCCACGCTTTTCTCCACTATAGTCTGCGTACATCCACACCCTTCTGATCTGTAGCCTGCAAATACCTCAGAAACTAGGGTTTCTCACATTTTCTGCAACTTTGAGACTTTCACCTTCGACCTTCCTTCACAACCTCAAACTTGCTACCTCAAATTCGCCAATAGACCAAAATTTCTTCACAAGATAGATAATCAATAGAGATGTGTGTGAATTGTGTTTATGAAAGAATCCTTGAGGGGTATTTATACTTTTTCTAAGTAAATTCCTTCCTTACTTTAGGGGTTTCTTGTTACAACCACTTAACCCTTTCTTTAATTGTCTTGTAACCAACTAGGGGCTTCGTAACCCATCTTTGGGGCTTCCAACTTCATGACCTCATAACTCCTCAACCGTGAGGAACCACGTGGCATACCACCTATCACCGGAAATGGCATGACGAGTACTATCCATTTATGAATGTATTACCTGCATTTACACTATCGTTCATGTCCTTATTTCCTCTATCAACTTCAAGTTCCAGAACCACACCTCTGGGGATTCTTGTAGACTTCTTCAAAGCATCTTCCCGTGAGGGCCATGCTTAGAGCTACGCCATAAGGGGACCACTTTCAAGACTTCTCCAAATACACCCATCACATATGTTGACATCATTGACAACCATTGCTTGTTGACATTAATGACAACCAATTGTCTAACAATCTCCACCTTTGGAAATGATGGAAACATTGATGGCATGGTAATACTCATGCTCCCCTTATGACCATCGCTCTCCATATCTACATGCACATTTTATTTCTCTTCATTTCCATGCCTTTTGACATCAATGGAAAAGAGTTATTCTTCTTTGGGGCTGTTACCCCTATCTGCAATCCTCTGCTTTCTCTTCATGGTGCTTCCTTTTGTAAGTCTTTGATGTATATGAAAATCATTCAACAATTATTTACTTGGATACTTCATGTCTTATGCTTCTCTCCACCTATCTTACTATGCATGATGCCATGTGGATCACCATGGGTCAGAAACTACTCCAAGTTTTTTAAGAAGATACTCAAATCTCTCGCTTAGAAGAGGTTTGGTGAAGATATCTGCAATCTGTTCTTTTGTCACAATGTACTCTAGCTTGATGTTCTTGTTTGTAACATGTTCCCGTAAAAAGTGAAACTTGATTGGAATGTGCTTCGTCTCAGAATGAATTATTGGATTCTTAGAGATACTAATAACACCGGTGTTATCACAAAGTATTGTAATATGATCATCATATTCCACCTGTATATCCTATAAGTTTTACTTCATCCATAAAACTTGAGTGAAATATGTTGTTGCTGCAAGATATTCTGCTTCTGTTGTGTACAAAGATACTGATGACAATTTCTTGCTCAACCATGATACAATACACTCACCTAAGTAGAAAGCTTCTCCACTTGTACTTCTTCTATCGTCAATGATACCAACCCAATCTACATCTGTGTAGGCAACCAAAGATAATTCATTCCCTTTTGGATACCATAATCCAAAATCTTCTATTGCTTTGAGATATATGAATATTCTTTTTACTTCCATAACATGTGTTTCTTTCAGTGCTGCTTGAAATATCGCAACATGTACAACTTCTTGCATCACATTTGGTCTTGATTATGTCACATAAAGTAAGTTGACAATCATTGATTTGTAGAGTCTCTGATCTACATCCTTAGATTCATCATCCTTGCTCAACTTGCAACTGGTCTTCATAAGAGTACTTATGGGTTTATAGTCTTCCATTCCAAATTTATTTAGCATTTCTCTGATGTACTTGGTCTGGGAGATTAAAATACCTTTATCACCTTGACGTATGTGTAATCCAAAAAATAAAGTCAACTCACTGAGGAAAGACATTTTGAACTCATTATTCATGTCTTTGGCAAACTTCAGACTCATCCTGTTATCATCACTCCCAAAGATAATATCATCTACATAAACTTCAATTATCAATATATTGTCTCGATCCACTTGTATGTAGATATTTATGTCTGCATTTCCCTTACTGAATCCTTGTTGCTATAGATAATTTCCAATCTTGACTACCATGCTCTGGGGGCCTTCTTGAGTCCATATAATGCTTTCTTCATCCTGCAAACATAATCTTCCTTTTCTGATAGTAGAAACCCTTCAAGTTGTTTGATGCAGACTTCTTCTTCTAGTTCTGCATTTAGAAAGGTTGATTTTAAATCCATCTGATACACCTTGATTCTTTTGGAACATGCATAGGCTAAGATCAATCTAATTGCTTCCATCCTAGAAACTGGGGAAAATGTCTCTTCAAAATATATACCTTCAATTTGAGTATATCCTTTGCATACTAACCTTGTTTTTTTTCTGGTTACATGTCCATCCTCGTTCAGTTTGTTTCTGAAAATCCACTTTGTACCAATCACATTCTTGTTCTTTGGCCTTGAAATTAGTTCCCATGTGTGATTTTTCTATATCTGAGAATTCTTCATCCATATCCTTAACCCAATGTTCATCATTGTTGACTTCTTTGAAATTGCTTGGTTCAAATGCGGATAATAGTGCTAGATGCCTTTGTTCTGGTGAATGTATTCTTCTTCGGGTTTCAACTCCCACATCTTTATTCCCAATAATCTGTTTTGGTGGATGATTTTTCTACACTTGTCGGTTAGGTGTCTTGGGAGGTATATGTTTCTCATCTTCTTCTTGCTCTACTTATGGATGATCTTCTTCTTCTTCTACCTCCTCTTATTTTATACCTTCTTCGTCATCCTTCTCTTCTCAATCTTTCATTCATTTGTTTCGTCAATTGTTACATTGATGATTTTGACAATTCTGTTGAGTCTTGGACTAAAGCATTTATATGCTTTGTTTTTCCTTGAATATCCATCCAGTATGCGCTTATCCACTTGGGAGTCAAATTTTCCAATCCTGCCATCTTCTCTTTTGATATAGAATTTGCTTTGTGGAGTACTCTTTTGATTTAAACTTAGTTCTGGTTTGTTTTCCTTATAGAAAATGCTCACATAGAGTATTTGTTGGCTTTGAGATCTTAGGAATTTCTTTCACTGCTTCCTTTGTGCAACTATCTAGTTGATTTTGACAAGGTTATCAAAGTTCATGTGACCCATTCTTCTGTGCGAGAGCCAACTTTCATTTTCTTTTCCTAAGCAACATCTTTCCCTTCCAATTTTATTAAGGAAAGATATATTGTTTGGGGTTCTTCCAGCTGTAGCCACCAATTTTCCTGATCCTTCTTTCCTTATCTCAAATTTTTCCGAGTCAAACAAATGTTTGTGTCCTTGATCACACATTTGAATTACACTTAGAATATTGTGCTTCATATCTTCGACCAATATAAAATTTTCTACCTTGGCATATTTTCTTCCAAGCTTGATTGTGCCTCTACCTATAATTATGGTCGAGTTATCATTTCCAAACAAAACTAATCCATCCCATTCCTTCTTTAGGATCATAAACTTGTTCTCTTTTCACATGTCATATGCTTCAAACGATCGATGTCAACATACCACCCACTTTTCTTGTGTTGCGCTTGTATAGAAAGAGAGCATTATTCAATGTTGAATTGATCCTAATTCATTCTCCATATCCTTTGCATTTCCTATTTGATATTCTTCCTTGGTTCCATTGGAGGTACAATCAATCTACAATCTTTGGCCATGTGTCCAAAATTGTTGCACTTGTATCACTCTACATTGTTACTTAGTGAACCAAAACTATTGTGATTTAAGTTTTGTTCTTCATGTGACTTTCTAGGATAACTGTTGTTAGAATGGCCTTCATAGTTTCTTTTGTTCTTGGAATAGGCTCTACAGTTTGCAACTTTGTGTCCAAAATTTTTACAAGAATAACATAAACTAAGAAAAATAGTTTGATACCTGGATGTAGGGGATCTTCTGAATTGTGTTTCTCTTCTGAAGCCTTCTTCTTCTTGAGATGTTGTTGATTGTTGATTATGTGTTCTGAATCTTCTAGGTGGTCTAGTTCCTCTGTGATTTTATTCTTGAGTATTTTTGTATTCCTCTTTCTTGATAATTCCTCTGACGATTTCTCCATAGCTTCTTTGTTTCGCTTCTTGTTCTGTCGTCTTGGAGCTCGAACCTTTCTCAGAGATCTAACCTTTCTCAGTATGCATCTAGTTGTATCCTATCCCAGACCTATCATAGTATGGCCTTTGATTGCTGATGATCTAATCCAATATTTTGGTGTTACTCTGTTGCATATCTTTCTTTTGAAGATCTTTTCTTAAGGTGACTATTTATTCTTCCAAGATTTCAATCATCTTCTCCTTATCTTCTAATTGATTTATGAGTGTTTCTTCAATCCTTTTGTCGTCTTCTACCTCAATTTTTAACTTGGTGACTATTTGCTCAATTTCTTCTGAGTTGTAATTTTGAGATCCTTCTTTCTTCTTTAATTCTTCCTTGAATGACTTTTTTTTCTTTCTTTATTTCCCTAGTTACTCTAAGGCACTGATTAGTTCTTCTCTAAGATCAAATTCACCTTCTTCTTCATAATCATCATCATCATTGTCTACTTCCATGAAGAGTACTCTTTCTGAATCATTACTACTATCATCATTCTCATCTGATGAGGAGTTGTCTTCCTTTGAGTAGAAACTTTTCTTGAGGAATTTATTTTTCTTCCTTCTCTTTTCTCCTTTTTTATTTTTCTTTTTCTTCTTAGGATCTTCTTCTTCATCGCTACCTTTATTCTTATCATAAGGACATTTATAAGAAAAATGACCAATACCATCACAATTAAAACATTTCAATGGAAACATACATGTGTACTTTCTGGTTCCTCTTTTAAACTTCCTTACAAAGTTTGCCACTTCTTCATATTCCTATGAATCATCACTCCAACTACAATCTAGTTTTGACTTTTGCTTGTTTTTCTTCTTTGTCTTCTTGGATGCCTTGAAATCTACTTCCTCCGTGACTGAGTTCTCTTTTTCTATCCACATTTCATAAGCTATGAATATTCCATGTAGCTTGTCCATGCTCAAATTGTCAAGATATGTTCTTTCTTCTAGGGTTGATATCTTGGGATCAAATCTCATAGTAGAGATCTTAGAGCCTTTTGAACGACCATTGATTCATCAAATTCTTCTTCTAGTCCTCTAATAGTGTTCATTATTTCGTCAACTTGCATAAATTAGGTTGCAATGTCTTCATCTTACTTCATCTTCAATTGCTCAAACTTAACTCTAGGGGTTTGAAGCTTAGCTCCCTTGACTTTGGAATCTCCTTCGTAAATATTTTGAAGTTTATCCCAAAAATCCTTTGCAGTCTTGATATGCATAACTTTGATAAATACTTAATCATCCAAATTGCTTAAAATGGTGCCCTTAGCCTTTGAGTTGTTTTCTCTATGTTTCTTTCCATCTTTTTCAGTTGGGGGAGTGGCTGGCACTGCATATTCGTCTACTACTGACTGTCAAACATCAAATCCCTATGCCTGTAAAAATGTTTTCATCCTTTTATTCCAGAAGGAAAAATTATGACCATCAAACCTTGGTGCTCCAATCTTAGTATATTTCATGATCTCCTTCCAGTGGTTAAATTGTTTCTTGAAGGACCTGATCTGATACCAATTATTGAATACTGAGAGGGGGGTGAATCAGTATGGGCACACTTATCACTTTTAACCACAATATATTATCTTCAACACTAGTGTTCAATAGTTTGTCATTAGCATTCAATATATCATCAACATAATACATCAACAATGCATAATAAACAATCACATAAACAAAGTAAACCATAATTTATGTCGAAACCGAAATGAGAGAAAACCACATAATTATTTTCTTATATATCAAAGAATACATTCATTAGAGGCACTAAATTCCCAATTCTCCATCTACAATTGGAAGGAGGCTACGAACCCTATTTATAGGCTCCAACCTGAAGGAAGCTACAACTCCTTGAATTCTCTGGCTCCAACTAGAAGGAGGATACAACCCCCTGATTCTCAGGCTCCAACCTGAAGGAAGCTTCAACTCATCGTGTTCTACGACACCAACTGGAAGGAGGCTACAACCCCCTTTCCTTACCCCATCATGTTGCCTTGAAATATAAATGTAGACCAAATTGTCACTACCACTAATACCATTATTTCCTCTGATAATCAACTCGTAATCAACCTATCATCCAACCTGTCACTATCACATCAACTTGTAACTGATCATTAACTTGTAACCTGTCACTGTCTCTGTCACTGTATCTGTCATTGATATATCAACCAAATTCACTCATATAGACCATATCAACATCAAGTATCCAAACCATTTACCAAAATGTACCTCAAACATGCATCATACCATATACCATAAGATATGCATCAAATATATTCCACTAACACAAATATATTCCTCTAACAATGAACCATAACAACCATATACAATGTACCAAGGATATGTCTCAAGCATGTATCAATAACACCAAAACATGGTCCTCAATCATATGCAACCATATACCAAAACGACCTCCAAGACATGCCTCAAGCATGTGTCATACCATCCATGATACAAGCCTCAATCAAACATATAAAAGACATAACTTTACTCATGAAGAAGACCTGGTCCATACAATCTCATATCAACAAACCAACCTGGTGCATGTCATGTTCAACAAACAAGAGATACCATCTTCTTCAAACCCTTTTCCACATATTCACGACTTTCTCTTCTACTACCCACAGATATCCATGCTTTTCTCCACTATAGTATGCGTACATCCATGGTCTTCAGACCTATAACCCGTGGATACCTAAAAAACTAGGGTTACTCACATTTTTCTGCAAATCTGAGACTTTCACCTTCGACCTTCCTTCACAACCTCAAACTTTCTACCTCAGATTCCCTAATAGACCAAAAGTTCTTCACAAGATAGATAAACAATAGATATATGTGTGAATTGTGTTTATGAAAGACTCCTTGAGGGGTATTTATACTTTTTCTAAATAACTTCTTTCCTTACTTTAGGGGTTTCTTGTTACAACCACTTAACCTTTTCATTAATTGTCTTGTAACCAACTATGGGCTTTGTAACCCATCTTTCCGGCTTCCAACTTCATGACCTCATAACTCCTCAACCGTGAGAAACCACGTGGCCTACCACATATCACTGAAAATGGCATGACGAGTACTATCCATTTATGATTTTTTTACCTACATTTACACCATTGTTCATGTCCTTATTTCCTCGATCAACTTCGGGTTCCGAAACCACACCTATGGGGCTTGTAGACTTCTTCAAATCATTTTCCCGTGAGAGCGATGCTTAGAAATATGCCATAAGGGGACCACTTTCAAGAATTCTCCAAATACACCCATCACATCTATTGGAATCAATGACATCCAACAATACCCCCCTTTGGCATTGATGGAAACATTGATGGCATGGTAATACTCATGCTCCCCCTGTGGCCATCACTCCCCCTGTCTCCATGCGCTTGTTCTTTCTCTTCATTTCCATGCCTTTGTTCTTTCTATCCCCCTTTGACATCAATGTAAAAGGGTTATTCTTCTTTGGGGATACTCCCCCTTTCTACAAGCCTCTGCTTTCTCTTCATGGTGCTTCCTCGTGTAAGTATTCGATGTATATGAACATCATTCACAGATTCTTTACTTGGATTCTTCATGTCTTCTACTTCTCTCCCTCTGTATTAATATGCTCGATGCCGTGTGGATCATTGTGGGGAAGAAAATACTCCAAGTTTCTGTCGAAGACACTCAAAGCTCTCCCTTGGAAGAGGTTTGGTGAATATATCTGCAATTTGTTCTTTTGTCCCAATGTACTCTATCTTGATGTTCTTCTCTGTAACATTTTCACGTAAAAAGTTAAACTTGATAAGAATGTGCTTCGTCTTGAAATGCATTACTGGATTCTTAGAGATACTGATAACACTGGTGTTATCATAGAGTATCATAATATTCTTGTCATATTCCGCCTATATATCCTACAAGGTTTGCTTAATCCATAGAACTTGAGTGCAACATGTTGCCATTGCAATATATTATGCTTATGTTGTGGACAAAGATAGTGATGATTGTTTCTTGCTCAACCATGATACTAGACACTCACCTGAGTAGAAAGATGCTCCACTTGTACTTCTTCTATCATCAATGATACCTGCCCAATCTGTATCTATGTAGGAAACCAAAGATAATTTATTCCCTTTTGGATACCATAATCCAAAATATTATGTTTCTTTGAGATATATGAATATTCTTTTTACTTCCATAACATGTGTTTCTTTCGGTGTTGCTTGAAATCTCACAACCTATCCAAATTCTTACATCATATCCGGTCTTGATGTTGTCATATAAAGTAATATTCCAATAACTGATTTGGAGAGTCATTGATCTGCATCATTAGATTCATCATCCTTGCTCAACTTGCAATTGGTCTACATAGGAGTACTTACGGGTTTACAATCTTCCATTCCAAATTTATTTAGCATTTCTTTGATGTACTTGGTCTGGGAGATGAAAATACCTTTATCACGATGACATATCTATAATCCCAAAAAGAAAGTCAAATCACTGAGAAAAGACATTTAAAACTCACTCTGCATGTCTTTGGAAAACTTCTGACTCATCCTGTCATCATCGCACCAAAAGATAATATCATCTACATAATCTTTGATTATCAATATATTGTCTCGATCCACTTTTATGTAGATGTTTTTGTCTACATTTCCCTTCCTAAATCCTTGTTTCTATGGATACCTATCCAATATTGAATACCATGCTTCAGAGGCCTTCTTGAGTCCATATAATTCTTTCTTCAACCTGCAAACATAATCTTCCTTTTTTGATAGTACAAACTCTTTAGGTTGTTCAATGTAGACTTATTCTTCTAATTATCCATTTAGAAAGACTGATTTTACATCCATCTAATAGACCTTGATTATTTTGGAACATGCATAGGGTAAATTTGATTGCTTCCATCCTGACAACTGGGAAAAGGTCTCTTCAAAATATATACCTTCAATTTGAGTATATACTTTGCATACTAGCCTTTCTTTGTTTCTGGTTACCTATCCATCCTCGTTCAATTTGTTTATGAAAACCCTCTTTGTGCCAATCATGTTCTTGTTCTTTGGCCTTGGAACCAGTTCCCATGTGTGATTTTTATCTATCTTATCCAATTCTTCATCCATAGCCTTGACCCAATTTTCATCATTGTTGGCTTCTTCAAAATTTATTGGTTCAACTGCGGATAATAGTGCTGGATGCCTTTGTTCCGGTGAACATATTCTTCATCGAGTTTCAACTTCTACATCTTTATTCCCAATAATATATTCTGGTGGATGATTTTTCTACACTCGTCGGCTAGGTGTCTTGGGAGGTATATGCTCCTCATATTCTTATTGATCTGATTTTGGATGCTCTTCTTATTCTTTTGCTTCTTCTTCTACTTCCTATTCTTTTAGACCTTCTTCGTCATCCTTCTCTTATGAATCTTTGCTTCTTTCTTCGATCTTTCGTTCATTTGTTTCGTCAATTTTTACCTTGATGCTTTCAACTACTCTGTTGAGTCTTGGACTAAAGCATTTATATGCTTTTCATTTGCTTGAATATCCAACAAGTATGCCCTTATCCACTCGTGAGTCAAATTTTCCAATCATGCCATCTTCTCTTTTGATATAATATTTTCTTCGTAGAGTACTCTTTTGATTTGAACTTGATCCTGGTTTGTTTTCCTTGTAGACAATGCTCACATAGGGTATTTGTTGGCTTTGAGATCTCAAGAATTTCTTTCACTACTTCCTTTGTGTTGATTTTGACAAGTTTATCAAAGTTCATGTGACCCATTCTTTTGTGCCAGAGCCAGCTTTCATTTTATTTTCCTAAGAAACATATTTCCCTTACAATTTCATTCATGACATATATGTTGTTTGGGGTTCTTCTAGTTGTAGCCACCAATTTTCTTGATCCTTATTTCCTTATCTCACATTTTTCTGAGTAAAACAAAATTTTGTGTCCTTGATCACACAATTGACTTACACTTAGAAGATTGTGCTTCATATCTTCGACTACTATAACATTTTATAGCTTGGCATCTTTTTTTCAAATATTGACTATGCCTCTACCTATAATTTTGGTTGAGTTATCATTTCCAAACAAAACTGATCCATCTCATTCCTTCTTCAGGGTCAAAACCTAGTTCTTGACACCTGTCATATGCTTCTAACAACCACTATCAACATACCACCCAATTTTCTTGTGTTGCGCTTGTAGAGAAAGCGATCATTATTCAATGTTGAATTGATCCCGATTCCTTCTCCATATCCTTTGTGTTTCCTGTTTGACATTATGCTTTGGTTCCCTTGGAGGAACAATCAATCTACAATCTTTGGCCATGTGTTCAAAATTGTTTCACTTGTAGCACTCTACTTCATTACTTAGTGAACCAAAACTATTGTGATTTCAGTTTTGTGCTTCATGTGACTTTCTAGGATAAGTGTTGTTCAAATGGACTTCATAGTTTTTTTTTTCTTGGCATAAGATCTACAGTTTGCAGCTTTGTGTCCAAAATTGTTACAAGAATAACATAAACCAAGAAAAATAGTTTGATACCTGGATATAGGGAATCTTATGAATAGTGTTTCTCTTCTGAATCCTTCTTCTTCTTGAGATGTTGTTGATTTCTAATTTTGTTTTCTGAATCTTATAAGTGGTACAGTTCCTCTATGATTTTCTTCTTGAATATTTTTGTATTCCTCTTTCTTGATAATTCCTTTGACGATTTTCGCATAGCTTCTTTGTTCTACTTCTTTTTCTGTCATCTTGGAGCTCGAATCTTTCTCAGTATGCATCTGGTTGTATCCTAGCCTATAACTACCATAGTATGGACTTTGACTTCTGATGACCTCATCCAATATTTTGGTGCTATTCTGTTGCATATCTTTCTTCTCAAGATATTTTCTTAAGGTGACTATTTCTTCTTCCAATATTTCAATCATATTGTCCTTATCTTCTAACTAATTTTTGAGTGTTTCTTCAATCCTTTTGTCTTCTTCTACCTGTATTTTTAACTTGGTGATTATTTGCTCGATGTATTCTGAGTTGGAATTTTGAGATCCTTCTTTCTTCTTTAATTCTTCCTTTAGTGACTTGTTTTTCTTTCTTTCTTTCCCTAGTTCTTCTAAGGCACTGATTAATTCTTCTCTGAGATTGACTTCACCTTCTTCTTCATAATCTTCTTCATCAAATTCTACTTCCATGAAGAGTACTCTTTCTGAATCATTTTCACTATCATCATCCTCGTCTGATGAGGAGTTGTCTTCCTTTGAGTAGAAGCTTTTCTCGAGGAATTTCTTTTTGATCCTTCTCTTGTCTCCTTTTTTGTTTTTCTTTTTCTTCTCAAGATATTCTTCTTCATCGCTACCTTTATTCTTAGCATGGGGACATTTAGAAGCAAAATGACCAATACCATCACAATTAAAATATTTTAATGGAAACATATATTTTTACTTTCTGGTTCCTCTTTTTAAATTCCTTACAAAGTTTTCCACTTCTTCATCTTCCTATGAATCATCACTGCAACTACAATCTGGTTTTTACTTTTGCTTGTTTTGCTTGTTTTTCTTTTTGGATGCCTTGAAAAATGCTTACTTTGTGATTGGGTTCTCTTGTTCTATCCTCATTTCATAAGCTGTGAATATTCCATGTAGCTTGTCCATGCTCAAACTGCCAAGATATGTTCTTTATTCTAGGGATGACATCTTGAGATCAAGTCTCATAGGTAGAGATATTAGAACCTTTTGAATGACCATTGATTCATCAACTTCTTCTCCCAGGCTTCTAATAGTGTTCATTGTTTCGTCAACTCGCATAAAGTAGGCTGTAATGTCTTCATCTTCCTTCGTATTCAATTGCTCAAACTTATCTCTAAGGTTTTGAAGCTTAGCTCCCTTGACTTTGGAATATCCTTCATAAATATTCTGAAGTTTATCCCAAAGATCCTTTGTAGTCTTGCAATGCATAGCTTTGAAAAATAATCATCCAAACTGGTCAGAATGGTGCCTTCAGCCTTTGAGTTATTTTCCCTGAGCCTCTTTCCATCTTTGTCACTTGGGGGAGTGGCTGGCGCTGCATATCCTTCTGTTGTTGACTTCCAAACATCAAATCCATGTGCCTATAAAAAGGTTTTCATCCTATTATTGCAGAAGACATAATTTTGACCATCAAACCTTGGTTCTTCAATATGAGTGTATTCCATGATCTCCTTCTAGTGGTTAAACTGTTTCTTCTAGGACCTACTCTGATACCAATTGTTGGAATACTGAGAGGGGGGTGAATTAATAGGAGCACAATTATCACTTTTAACCACAATGTATTATCGTCAACAATAGTTTTCAACAATTTATCATTAGCATTTGATATATCATCAATAGAATAGATCAAAAACACATAATAAACAATCACATAAACACACTACACAAGGATTTGTGTGGAAACCCAAATGAGAGAAAACCAAATAATTCTTTTCTTATAAATCAAAGAATACATTCATTGGAGACACCAAAATCCCAATTCTCCGGCTACAATTGGAAGGAGGCTATGACCCCCTATTTACAGGCTCCAACCTGAAGGAAGCTACAACTCCCTGAATTCTCTAGCTCCAACCAGAAGGAGGCTGCAACCCCCTGATTCTCAAGCTCGAACCTAAATGAAGCTCTAACTCTCTGTGTTCTCCCACACCAATCGAAAGGAGGCTACAAACCCCTTTCCTTGCCCCGTCCTGCCTCCCTGAAATATAAATGTAGATTAAATGGTCAGTACCACTGATACTATCACTACCTTTGATAATCAACCTATAATCAACCTGTCATACAATATGTCACTGTCACATCAACTTGTAATTGATCATCAACCTGTAATCTTTCACTATCCTTGTCACTGTATCTATCATTGATATATCAACTAGATTCACTCATATAGACCATATTAATATCAAGTATCCAAACCAAGTACCAAAATGTACCTCAAACATGCATCATACCATATACGATAAGATATGCCTCAAATATATGCCACTAACACAAATATGTTCCTCTAACAATGAACCATAACAACCATATACAATGTACCAAGGATATGTCTCAAGAATGTATCAATAACACCAAAACATGGACCTCAATCATATGCAACCATATACCAAAAGGGCCTCCAAGACATTCCTCAAGCATGTTCCATACCACACATGATACAAGCCTCAACCAAACATATAAAAGACATACCTTTACTCATGAACAAGACATGGTGCATACAATCTCATATCAACAAACCAACATGGTGCATGTCATATTCAACAAACAAGAGATACCATCTTCTTCAAACCCTTTTCCACGGATCCACAACTTTCTCTTCTACTACACGCGGATATCCACGCTTTTGTCCACTATAGCCTGTGTACATTCATTCCCTTCTAACCTGTGACCCACAGATACCTCTGAAACTAGGGTTTCTTACATTTCTTGAAACTTCGATACTTTCACCTTCGACCTTCCTTCGCAACCTCATACTTGCTACCTCAGATTCGTTAATAGACCAAAAGTTCTTTACAAAATAGATAATCAATAGAGATGTGTGTGAATTATGTTTATGAAATACTCCTTGAGGGGTATTTCTATTTTTTCTAACTTCTTTCCTTTTTTTAGGGGTTTCTTGTTACAACCACTTAACCCTTTCATTAATTGTCTTGTAACCAACTCAGGGCTTCGTAACCCATATTTGGGGTTTCCAACTTCATGACCTCATAAATCCTCGACCGTGAGGAACCACGTGGCGTATCACCTATCACTGGAAATGGCATGATGATTACTACCCATTTATGAATGTATTAATTGCATTTACACTGTCATTCATGTCCTTATTTCCTCGATCAAATTCAGGTTCCATAACCACACCTCTGGGACTTCTTGTGGACTTCTTCAAAGAGTCTTCTCGTGAGGGCCAAGATTAGAGCTATTCCATAAGGGGGCTACTTTTGAGACTTCTCCAAATATACCCATCACATCTGTTGACATCAATGACAACCACTGCTTGTTGACATCAATGACAACCAACTTTCCAACACCATCTCCTTGACTCCTTCAGTTTTTCAGGAGAATATTGTGACTCTTTAAACCCACCATGCAGTTTAAGAATGAGGAACCATATGAATCTATTAAATAACATGAAGGAGGAGAAAATATCCTCGATAACTATCTTGCTAGCCCGAGATCTGATAGCAATTTTGCTCAGATTGAGGTAAGTTCTCTAAAATACCCCTACAAATAATTCACATGGATGTATTCCCATATAATTGGACTAGATTCCATGGCCTCTGTGCCGAAATATATTGTTTATATTCTTCACTTTGTTGTTCACAAATATGTTTTGATTGACTGGGGACAAATAATTTCAAATGAGATATCATTTTAATTGGGTGGTTTGAGAAAAACCTGAAAATTCTATATGACTTCTTATTTGGTATTTTCCATATCCTACTGCCACATCTTTGAATAATTGCCTAGGGGAAGGAGTGTTGATTTCAATATGGAACCAATTTCTGTCTAGTATCCAA
Organism: Picea engelmannii; assembly: GCA_009831015.1. NCBI lineage: Eukaryota > Viridiplantae > Streptophyta > Pinopsida > Pinales > Pinaceae > Picea > Picea engelmannii. The sequence goes on along the minus strand of ML777556.1, from coordinate 1,023,183 downwards.
ATTTGTGGAGACATAAGATCAATACAATTTCTATTTGGTCCACAACTATTTTATTTCTGATTTCAAAAAAATAATTTTTGGTCCTGCTACATCTAGACTGTCATTGTAGGTTGCCTCCTTTCTCGTCGAGAAATGAATTTTTGAGACTACAGAGGATTTCAGTTTACTGAGACTATTTGGTTTCCAATAGAAAACCTTCTTTCTCCCCTTTTATTTATTTGATAGACACTTTGTCATCGAAGTGTGCATACAATACAAATACTAGGCACACTTCTTCAATGAAAAAAGAAAGAAGCGATTCATTCCATTTCCATGGAGAGTTGGGGAGAATGTTGTCAAGAATATTTCTCACTTAGATGAATTTGTAGGACAATTTGATCAACTTGGCTTAAAGGAAGCTAAATGCCTCGAGGGTTTTTACCCTAAGGATCTATTTTCTACACGCATGTCCCTAGTGGGATACTCTTCTTATTTTTTAAATTCTGAACAGTTCAAGGAAGGAGGAGCAAACAATCAAAATATTCCAAAGACCTTAATTGATGAAGCCATGAATGATGTTGAAGATATGGCTAGCACTAATGAGTGCTACATACAGAAGGGTAGAGAAGAAACAAGTAAAAACCTTAATTCACCCAATGTTTCACAAAGAGGTAATCTTGCTAAAACAAAACCTAGAAGCAATGGTCTAGAACCAAGAAAAACACCCGCTAGAAATTCATATGATGACAGTGATAAAGACCCTACAAAGGAAAATTTGGAAAAATCCCATGTTGTACATACTTTTGTTAAAAGAAAGAGAGAGACTCAAAAAATAGGACTATAGATACCTGCAATTGAAGAGAGTCCCTGCGCTATAGATGTAGATGAAGTGATAGAAGAACCCAACTAGTTAGAACAAAAATTGATGGAAACTAGAGAAATTGTTGAGGCTTTGTTTGCTCAAGAGCCAAGAATATTTGAAGAATAATCTATCACACTTCACCATGCGGCCTACTATAAAAATTCTTTTTTTGATATTGATAAAGAGAATTTAATTTTAAAAGAAAAAATAAATGAATTGGAGAAAACTTTAATTCCAAAACCATTGTTTGTTGAACCTTTAACTGCAATTCAAACAACACTTACCCTCGAAGATGTTCCTAAAAGTAATCCCAAGTGGAGGGCTTCATACAATTTTTTTTTGGCTATAAGAAAATACATTGGAGAGGGTATCCATAAAGGAATAGACCTAAACCTTTAGATCCGTGAGTTAGCACAAAGTTCAACCAATTTTTCAACAAGGATTATAGATTTTATAGAATATCTCCAAAAGGACTTAGAGAATGATGAGGGTTTTTACAAGGAAGCCGTGAGAACATTTGTAGTAAAAGTTTCAATTCTAAGTGACGCCCACATAATAGAACAAAATTTTCCATCTAGTATTCTAATGAAGTAGATCAACACTTGTTGGATGAAAATGATTAAATGTGTAAGAGAAATGTTGTATGAGTTAGATGTTGTAAAAATCAAGTGGGGTTATATATTTATAAAACTTTTTTATCTTACAAAATAATTACATGGACCAAATTTATTAATGGATACCATACTTGTGTCTAAATAGAAATTGTCGGAACAACTAGAAGTATTAAAAGTTGCATGGGCAAGTGAGTTTAATGACTCAATTGAATTCTCCAAAGATGAGGTAGAAATGTGGCTTATCCGATACATAAATATGAATGATGATATCGAGGACATGTTGCACCAGCTGAGTATTTATTTAAGACAAATGGAGAATGATTTATTTGAAATAAAAAACCAAGCAATGAATAATAGTTTCTCTTATGAGAGAGTATATAGAAGAATGGTTAAGAGCAACATTGGTAAAGATCACTGAGACATATCAACATGAAGCAGTTAAAATAATTATGCCACCTCCAACATAACAACAACCATCTACAAAGGATGCCTCAACAAGCAAAGCAAGTGAAGGGTTCAAAAATTCCCATTGCAGTAAGTCAAGTAGCAACCTTATTCTTTCCCTTGCCATCTTTCTTCTTCAGTCATTTGTCATTTTTCCTTTTTTGTTCCCATCAACCTGTGAAACCTAAGGTTGACTGTTGACTAGTTTTATTTTGTCTTCTAGGTATCTCTTTCATTTTATGGTCCGTGGGAGCCCCATCTTAGTCCTCTTTGAAGGAAAAACATAGTATATTTTATTTGTAACCTAATACATTACTGCTCATTTATTTAAAGACATCTATTATTTTTTAGATTCCCATAGAACTAGTTTGGGATATAACATTATTGATTTCTCAAGACTTTAAGTTTAAGCATGATATTTCAGATGTGTGTATATCAAAATATTTATTGGGTTTAATGAAATCATCATTTAGAGTTCTTTGTTATATGTGGTCCATATTTTCCTTTCCTTTTTACTGAATATTGTGTTCTACTTTGATGAATGTTGTGATAGAAATGCCATCCTATTTTAATGCATACTCTTTTGGTTTATAATCTTGTCACGTAGTGTAAATATTTTCTTCTTATAAGATACCTGGTCCCTTCTCAGGTATTCTTTGTATGTGAATATTTATTTCAATAATAAACTTGGTCCTTTCTCAGATAGTTTATTTGTTCTTTTATGTTATTTGAAATAGAGGAATACCACCTCTTTGAAAAAATAGGGGGGTTTGTCCTTGTGAGGTCGACCTAAATATCGTAAGACAATATTTTAGATCAACAATTATGTCCATGGAAAAGGCCAGACATAAGGAAAAATCCGTAGAATCTAAATTCAAAATATCATCATTACAAAAATTCGACAAGGTTTATTCATGTCAAGAGGGAAAATGTAGATATTGTGGGGGAAAGTGGTCACATAGAAATGTAGCAATTGAAAATCATATAGATATGAATTTGAAAGAGAATAAAACACACCCAATAACAACTTTGATGAAGAAGTAAAAATGAAATAAAAAAAATTGGTGTAGATGTAGTAAGAAGTGGGCTCCAAGTCGTAGATGTGCATCCAATCACTTATGTCATTGCAAAACTATAGATGGGGAGGAAGTAAAGGTTTTAATTGAAGAAGACATGTTATACTTTGATCTAGGTGGATATCAATGGCCACCCACCTATTCCAACTAGCTCAAAATAGTTTTATGGCAATTTACTATTTTTAGCAGTTTTTCGGGTCCTAAACTTCCAAGGCCATTTTGAGGGCTTAAATGACATTTTTTTCACAACCGAGCACCTCAATCATGGCCAATAGCTATGATTGAACCTATTAAATGAATATCTTCTTCAATACCTTTCGAACAAGCTATCGTGCGCCCCAAATGGAGATCGTATGCCAAAGTTATGCCCCCGAGAAGTTAATACACCAAACTACCCAAAACAGGGTCCACAAAACTGTTGGCTTTTCATATTTTGGGGTTAGGGTTTTGGATTTTATTTATGTTAAAAATTACTTTTGAGCCTCATTGTAACAACCATATTTTTGTTAATGAGCGTAGCCATCACATCTCTTTTTAGAGATAAGCTGCCACCATTCTAGCGAGTCTTTCACTCTGTAATTTTACAGTTCTGTACATTTCACTCGTTAATAGAAATTGTGTATTAGTGTATATGTGTGCCTCTTGTTATATACATATGATATATATATTTTATATTATAGGATCTCTTGCAATATCTTGGTATATTTCTTTGTTATATCTCCGCTCTTATTTCATGCTCAAAATAATCCGTATCAGTGGTATCAGAGTAGGTTGATCTTGATAGTTTTTCAGTGCATGTCCTCAATGAGGTCCGAGTATAGCAAGTTGGGTATTGAGGTTGTCTCTCTTGAGGAAAATCACTCCTGCATGCCCAAGAAACCTTTCATGGAGGAAGAAAATAAAAACGATGGAGCAAAAGACTCTAGTAATTTGTTGTTGGAGCAAGCTCTCACACGACAGAGGGACGAAATGATGGAGAATTTTTTCCACATCCTTCAATGCATGTCGATAACAACAAACACATCTTCATCAAGCAACCACTTTGGAGACACCTCTCCTTTCAAGGTGTAAATTAATTTTGATATTCTTGTATTTGAAGGTTATATAGATGCAGATGCCCTAGAAAAATGGTTAAATCTGCTAGAAGGTTATTTCTCTGTTCACAATTTTTTCGACAGGGAAATGATCACCTTCACACTCCTTAAGGCTTTCCCCCATTTCAAACATTGGTGGGAAACTTACTGGGAGCAAAGTTCCACATAGGAATTTGGAATATATAGGGTCGAGCCCACTTGGGATTTTTTTGTGGACGTGGTCAAGGAACAATATTACTCTATTGGTAACTATGACTACCAATACATGAGATGGACCACAGTGCAGAAAGAGAGGGGAAAAACATTGCCAAAGTTAACAAATGCTTTCCATACCTTGCACACTAAGATGGGTATCAAAGACTCCAAGCGACATATGGTTCTGAAGTACCGCAGGGATCTGCATAGGTACATCCAAAACAAAATGGATTTTCTGGACATCTCATCACTCAAAGATGCCTATCGATATGTTATCAAAATCAAGTAGAAATTTAGGCACCAGAAACAATAGGAGTTTGGGTTTTCAAATATGCAACAACCAAAGTATGGTAAAGATGGTCATAACAATCAGCCTCCAAAAAACCATCCCAAGCCACGGGAAAATAAGGGTAATAGAAAGACGAAGAAGGACACTAGAAAGTGGTGCAATTTCCACAAAATCCTCTGGCACAACACTGATGAATGTTGCTCAAAACAATCATTGGTGGACGAAATCAAAGAAAATGAGTTGAACCTTGATTCCAAATCTGATTCAAAAAATGATGGGAGAAGACATATCATCGACACAAACCCCACTGCTACTGTCGCGACCACAAAAATATAACCAGAAGAACCAACAGATATTGAAGAGGGGGAGCACCTTTTTCATTCACAGGTGTGGGTGAAGGGGACCCCGCTGCATTTTATTTTTGATAGCAGAAGCCAGAAGAACTTCATCTCAACAGATTCGTCAAACAATTGGGATTATCGACAACACCACACCCATAACCATACAACATAGGGTGGCTTCGCCAATGATGAGATCTCCATGTCAGCCAATAGTGTCGATTGTCATACGACATCCAACCCTTCAAGGATGAGGTATTATGTGATGTTTCCCCGTTGGATGTCTGTGATGTTCTTTTGGGCTAGCCATATATGTGGAAGCACCATGTTATTTATGAGTCTCGACCCCGTAATATCATTGTTACTCTGGGGGATCATCTCTATAGGATACCAGAGGTAGTTCTGACTACTCTCCCACCAAAAACGTGTCGCAAGATAATATCTCATACTGCAAAATTCAGACTCTTCATAATCTGTTCAAAAGGTGAACAGAAGGACACTGCAACCACTGCAACCTTGGCCCAAGACCTTTCTTTCCAACAAAAGAAGATTGCAGAAGAGAAAGAAGATATTGTTTCTTCACCTACAATGGTACCTACACTCTACCCAGTTAATCCAATATACAACATGTTGGTTGAACAGATTCAACCTTGCTAACAATAGGTTCATGACGGTATTCAACAAGCTAAGCAATGCAACTTCTCCAACAAGGCAAGTAGCTCACCAAGATTCAGATTCAACAAACGTTTTCCCATCTCCCCCAGGAACTCAATGAAATGGAGACCATTGCTTCCTAAGGATGGAGGATTGATCCATGTGGATATCGGTGGCCACCCACCTATTCCAACTGACTCAAAACGGTTTGATGACAATTTACTATTTTTAGCTGTTTTTCGGGTCCTAAACTTTCGGGGCCATTTTGAGGGCCTAAACAATGTTTTTTCATGATCGAGAACCTTAAAAATAGTTGAAGGCTTTGATTGAGCCAATGAAATGAAGATATTTTTCAATACCTTTCCAACGAACTACTGTGCACCCCAAACAAAGATCGTATACCAAAGTTACACCCCCAAGAAGTTGATACACCAGACTACCCAAAACGAGGTCCACAAAACTGTTGGATTTTCATCTTCCGGGGTTAGGGTTTTGGATTTTATTTATGTTAAAAAGGTCTTTGGAGCCTCATTGTAACAACCATATTCTTGCAAATGAGCATAGCCATCACATCTTTTCTCAAAGATAAGTTGCCACCATTCTAGTGAGTCTTTCACTATGTAATTTTACAGTTCTGTACATTTCACTCATTAATAGAAATTGTGTATTATTGTATATCTGTGCCTATTGTTATATACATATGATATATCTCTATTATAGTATTGGATCTCTTGCAATATATCGGTATATTTCTTTTTTATATATTCACTCTCATGTCGTGCTCAAAATAATTCGGATCATACTTTGACAAGGATGAAAATTCATTGAAAGTGTTATTAGCTTCAATCATGTGCATTAGGAAGACTTGTAAAGAAGAATAATAAATGATCGAATTAGCTAGAGTTTTCGGATGAAAACCCATGATGTTGCTTGCGGAAATTACAAGAAACATTAGAAATTTTTTTAGGTCTAAATGGGATTCCTAGGGAAAATATTAAAACAATATTTATGAACTTTTAAAGGGAAAAACAAAAAACTACTTTTTTAAAATTTTATTTTCGACTTATCTCCATATAGGTTTACTCATATTTCAAGTGGAGGAACTCATTGGATGCATAATTAAGTTTTGCACCCAACAAGTAGCCATTCTACATACTTTCGATAGACCCACAATGAGATAAACTAGAAATACTTGAAAGAAACACATTTTTTCATGTATTTCTAGCTTATCCCAATGTGGTCTATCAAAAGTATGCAGAGTGAGTACTTGTTGGGTGCAAAATATAATTCTCTTTCCAACAAGTACCTACAATGGAAATTTGAGTAAACCTACGAGGAGAGAAATAAAAAATATGATTAAAAAAATAGTTTTTCTTCTTTCCCTCCACAAAATTATTTACTCTTATGGTTGGCATTATCATCTCGAATCATTAGCAATTTGTTTACCTCAAAATTTCTCTAATGAATGGAACCAAGGACATTAAAACTCAAGGGAAGCATAAATTTTTTTTTATCACTATCCTTGTAGAATGTGGAAGTATAAAACAATTTCATGGATATCAATATTTCAAAACAACTAAATATTTTTGTATACTCTATGAAGGACCTCATTAGTAAGGGTGTTGATGTCAACAAGTCAAATGAATAAGAAAGCGTCATAAATTTTCTGTACATATACAAATCTTGGTACTACAAATGGATGCTATATCTACCACTTAGTGGGATGGACATGGTATTAGGAATAGAAGGGTTGTTGCAATAGGGCACTTATTCCACAAACCTTCGATTTTTTTTTATGAAATTCAAATGGTAAGGGAAGAAACACAAGTTATATGGTTTAGGAAGCCAAAATCATTTGTTAAAAGAAATCACAAATCTCACACTTCCACTACAAACAAGCTTCACAAATATTTGAAAACAAATCCAAAATCAAGATGACTCTTTGTAATGGAAGATGAAAACATCCAAGATTGATTTGAGGACAAAACATTTCTAAAGGGGAAGACAATGATACATAGATAAATACTAAGTAATAAATAATTAAAATAAGAAAGATTAGTATAATAAAAGTAACATAATGAAGTTAATATGTAATAAAGAGACATGAACTCTAATGAAAAGGTACCAAGGTGCTTATATAGGAATATTTATACGAGGCTCCTCATTGTAAAATAAATATATTTTTCATTCATCTTCTTATAAATATTTTTATCAATTCTTAAATAACTTGAGTAAATCTGTAATTGTGCGTTTATGCTCCATTCACTTGGATTGCTACTATGGGGAAGATAATTCAACATTAAAGACTGTTGGAAACATAATCCATAAGAGTTATGATATTATTGTATTATTCATTTGATACCGAATATGAAAAGACAAACATGAATATGAACAATCATTGGGAGCCCAAGAGACCTCTTGGAAGGAAAATCAAAAGGTCAAGATAATGTATTTATATATGTATCATATTAGTGAGAAATATAATCCACGCTTTATCTCCATTTGTCTGTTCTAACAATGATACCAAATCTCATTTAGTATTAAATGCATGGTAATTCCATGGAGGTGTTCCATGGAAGGCCATTGATGAGCCAATGAAGAAGAGCTGCAATGAAAAACAAGAAATAATTTCGGAAATGCACAGAATCCAAGGAGAAGACATCATTGAAGGGGAAATTTTCTGATTTTGGAGTGTCTACTGGTAAAATTTAGATTTCTCTTTCAATATTTATCCATTTTGAATGATTTCAGTTGCGTTGGAAACTAGATTCAAATATGCACCAAAGGGTATTTTTTTATTTCCAATATTCATCTATGTTTTAAATATATTCATCATGTAAGAACCAGATTTTGTACATTCACAGGGTATACAACCATTAAATGCAAATTGTGGCCACTATAACGAACCAAATTAAACATATATCATAGCCTTGGAAAGGTATTTCAAATATATATAAAATGCCTCTTAGTATTGATTGAAAAATCTAGTTTTTAAGGAGAAAATATTGTTGATAAAATTCACCCAAGAATGAAAAATGATTGTTGTATGTGAAAAATAATTTTTTTTCTCATGGCAGAAGATTTTGTTTCTTGAGATAGCAGTTGCGAATGGAACTCCTTGGTGATTACCGAAATGAATATCTTTTATTTTTTTTATTAACTTATTGAATAGTGAGATTGATCTCAACAATCCATCCACATCGATCCATTGATTATCTGCAAGCAATGCCATGCAACTTTGAGATCGTTCTCATTCCAACAATCTACACCAGTCATGCATTCCATTCTTTGATCATTGGAATAATTGTGTTTGGTTTATTAGATGCCTTGAGCATTATTTTTATGGATTTGCATATTGCTTAACACTCATGCTTGAGCTCTGCCTATCTTTTGTGATCCTTTGAGAGTTAAGAATGAAGTCTTTCAAGTTTTTTGCATCACTGCCCCATAAGATAAATCTTTTAAGGAATATATCTTGCTAGAAATTTCATTTCAACTCTCCGTTTTGAGGTTAAGAAATCTGATTGTATCTTTATTGAATTTTCATTTTCAACTCTACCTTAAACTTGATTGAAAATTAATTTTTCGGCTCTCTCTTTGACATTCATTTCTAGCTCATGCCCAAGCTTGAAGAATTGCATTTTCAAGAATAATTGTAACTTGCAAATAGTCTTTTTGCAAGTTGAATTACATTGTAAATGGGTGTAACATCCCCCAACCCAACTGAGGGACATTACAATGTGAAATACTCAAAAACAATTTTTTTGTTAACTAATTTAATTCGTTTACAACTAATCGATTTCTTGTAGCTTTCAGCTATGAATTAAAATAGATTTAACTATTGTTTGCTACCATTACATTGATGCATCTATAGCATACTAAAATAGACATGAATGCAACTAATAAACTTCATCATAGAAACATATAGGATCTGTTTTCATGCTCAGAGTTTATGCACAACAATTAAAACTCATAATACAACAACAATAAGGTAAAACATTTATCTTTTCACAACAGTTGTGGAACCAGTGATCTAAAAATGATAAATGTTTGTGTATAAATATTGGATCAACTTGCAAGCACATACAAATTATTGATTTTTTACTTAAAATGAACACCAAAAATAGTTGTAAACAACCATCAAAAGTAAGCACATAACACAACAAAATGATAAAGGAGTTCACCCCTTTCTTGGGCTACATCTCCTGGTCCAGCTTCCAATGGATCATTTTCATTATATGCTCAAAAGTGTTAAAATATTTCTTTACAATCTTCATAATGAAAAATAGATGGCTCCAATGGCTCCAAAATGTACAAAAATCCATGTCTGGGTTCTTTCTGCACCTTGTTTGGCCAAAAGTTGAAGAAAATACCCTTCCTGTAATTTTTTCCTCAATGCTTGTTGTTTGTGCTCTCCAAAACGCACCCACTGTCTGCAAAACCTGGAACGTGCTCCAAAACCTATCTCCTGCCATTCTAGGCATGTGGGAAGATTTGGCTCACAGTTAGCGAAATTGGTGCCTTATCTTCAGAGGTCTCGGCTGCATGGGCCATGAAACCATGTGCTAGGCTAACCGCCCACACTCGTCGGCTAGCCCCCTCCACAACTTCGTGCTCCTGGCCATATGTCTAAGTGTTGGTGTGTGTGACCACGGGATGGGACTTAGCCCCGACCCTTTTTCCACCCAAACAAAACCATAGTTCAAGTTTGAATACAAGTTTCAAACATTACAATTAAGAACCATTGGTAGGCAGGTTGGTGGCCCGACCTACGCGAAAACCTTGCCCTTGCCTGGAGGTCGCAGGTTCGATTCTCGTGGAGCTAAACCAAAATTTTATACAACAATAAGGGGGTGCCATGTGGCAGCCTCTGAGTGGGCCACATGGAACCCTATTATTGGCCACCAAAACCTGCCACATGTCAACCAATGATTGGTCCACGTCACCACCTATCCAGTCTCCCTACCATGTCACCCTACCACGTCAATTGTACGGTCATACAGACTGTATAGTCAGCTGCCACGTCAGTCTGTACGGGCTGCATAGTCAACAAATTTTGCATGTTTGGGAAAACAAACAGAACACCATATATTTTCCATACAAATTCCATCTGAGCCCATTCAAGTTGTGTTTGGATCATGAGGAATAGATCTACGCAATGAAACCATTTTCAAGCAATTTCGAACAATTTTATTTTTGAGCATTGTTTTTTATCCCCTGGATCACTCCTCCCCATTGGGAATATTTTGGACCTCCAAAAGACTATTTTCAGTCAATCTGAAGATGAGGGTACAATTCCCTCACCCTTCTAACCTCAATCCATTTATCTTTTCTTGGATTTGTGCCTTTGAGACCAACACAGAGGTACTCCACATTCCCTCGTTTTGAAGTTCTTGTCTTTTTGTCAAGGATTATATCCTCCTGCAATTTTGAAAGATATTCTGGCGAAAAGTCATCTATTGAAGGAATCTGAACATGCTCTCCTTGATCATCAATCGAAGGAGGCTCATACAATCTCAAATTCTCAACATTAACAACTGCATACATTTGCATATAAGGAGGAAAATTCAAATGGAAGGCATTGTTACCAATTTTTTCAAGAATCTTAAAAGGTCCATATCTGATTGGTTTAAGCTTTTTACCTTCTCCTTTAAGCCTCTCTTTGCTAATGTAAATCCAAACTTCATCTCCAACTTGGAAACTGTGATCAACACAATGCTTGTCATGTATTGTCTTGTACTTGGCTTAGCTCTTTTCCAGCTGTTCTTGTACCATTTGATGCACCAATTGAATTTGTTCAATGAACTCTCTATCAATGTCATAATGACCATCAATAGCAATATCCTTCCCAAAGATAAAATCTAAAGGAGATTTTGGCAAATAACCAAAACATGCCTCAAATGAAGATGTTTGAGTCAATGAATACTTAGCCCGGTTATAAGCATGTTGAATGTATTGTAGGTGCTCATCCCAAAGCTTAGGATGTTTGCTGCAATAACCATGAAGAATGTGTACTATTGTTCTATTCACCACTTTTGTTTGACCATTAGTTTGTGGATGAAATGTTGTGCTCTTTTTCAACTTTGTGTCCTTGAGTGCCCATAATATTGACCAAAAATTCCCAAGAAATCGAGAATCTCGATCAGAAATAATGGATTTGGGAAACCCAAAATGTACCCATACATGTTGAAAGAACATTTGTGCCATTTTTTCAGCTGTAACATGCTTCTTACAAGGCATTAAAATACACATTTTGTTGAAACGATCAACCACAACATAAAGATAATCATGATTCTTTTTAGACATAGGTAATCCTCCTACAAAGTCCATGGAAATATTTTCCCAAGGACGAGAAGGAACTGGAAGTGGAGTATACAATTCTAACTTTATATTGCTAGGCTTACTTGTAGCACATAAAGAACATCCTCTTACATATCATGAAACACTTTCATTCATTTTAGGCCAATAGCAATACCTTTGCAAATTAGCCACCGTCTTGCCTACACCAAAGTGGCCAACAATAAGAGAAGAATGTGCTTCCCTTATGATGTTGACTCTTTCACCTTGTGGAATACATAGCTTGCCAAGATGATACAAAATTTTATCATGCACATGGAAATCCAATTGCTCAACTTGGTTAGAATGACACAAAGTTGCATAAACCTCTTTGAAATCAACCTCTAAAGCATACTATTCAACATAGCTCTCATGCATGATAGAACTATGCTTAAGAATAACTGAAGCACTAACAATAGGCCTAGAAAACATATCAACAACTTTGTTATAAATGCCTTTCTTATACCTTTTCACCAAGTGGAATTGCTACAAGAATCTCATCCATCTGAAGTGTCTTGCTTGTTGTAGCTTTGTTTGTGATTGCAAGTATTGCAATGGTTGATGACCTATGTGAATAATAGTTTATTTTCCCAACAAATAGTGTTTCCATTTTTTCACTATTTTCACCAATGTATACAACTCCTTGTCATATGTAGGATAATTAATCACAACACCATTAAAAGTTTCATAATGATAACAAATGGGCTTACCATGTTGTAACAAGACTGCTCCCATAGCATAATTATATGCATCTGTTTGTATCTCAAATGGTTGTCTTAAATAAAAAAGTGCAAGAACTGGAGCTAAACTAATTTTCTCCTTCAATGCATCCAAAGATTTTTGTTTCTTGCCTCCCCATTGGAAAACCTGTTTAATGCTTGTCACAACATGTAATGGAGCTGCAATGGAGGAAAAGCTAGAAATAAACTTTCTCCAATATTGGGATGCTCCCAAAAATCTTCTAATCGTTGTTACATTGTTGGGCTTGGGCCAATCTAAAATGAATTTGACCTTTGAGGGATATATCTTCAATTTTCCCCCTCCAACAATACGTCCCAAATAAACTAATGAGTTCTTTCCAAACTCACATTTAAAAATCTTTAAAAACAATTTTTCTTTCTTCAAGACATCCAAAACTTGTTTCACATGCCTAACATGTTCTTCACGAGATTTTCTAAATATCAATGTCATCCAAGTAGACAATTACACAATCATCAAGAAAAGTCCTTAAAACATCATTCATAACTCTCATGAATGTTGTGGGAGCATTACAAAGCCCAAATGACATAAACATCCATTCATACAAACCTTGCTTTGTTTTGAAAGTTGTCTTCCATGTGTCTCCTTCAACAATCCTAATCTGATGATAACCACTTCTCAAGTTCAACTTAGTGAAATACTTAACATCTTTCAATTGATCAAGCAAATCATCAATTCTAGGAAGAGGGTAACGATTCTTTACTGTAATATTGTTCAAGGCTCTGAAATCTACACACATGCGCCATGTACCATCTTTCTTTGGCACTAAAACAATCGGTGACCCGCATGGCGATGTGTTTGGCATGATAACCCCTTTGTCAAGCAACTCTTGGATTTGTTTTTTGATTTCATCATGCGCCATGTACCATATTTCTTTGGTACTAAAACAATTGGTGACCCGCATGGCGATGTTCTTGGCATGATAACCCCTTTGTCAAACAACTCTTGGATTTGTTTTTTTATTTCAGCATGTGCCATGTACCATCTTTCTTTGGTACTAAAACAATTGGTGACCCGCTTGGTGATGTGCTTGGAATGATAACCCCTTTGTCAAGCAACTCTTGGATTTGTTTTTTTATTTCATCATTCTCCATGACTGACATCCTGTACATATTCGATTTCCCCCCTCCAACAATATGTCCTAAAAAAACTAATGAGGTCTTTCCAAACTCACATTTAGACATCTTTAAAAACAAATTTTCTTTCTTCAAGACATCCAAAACTTGTTTCACATGCCTAACATGTTCTTCACGAGATTTTATAAATATCAATATGTCATCCAAGTAGACAATTACACAATCATCAAGAAAAGGCCTTAAAACATCATTCATAGCTCTCGTGAATGTTGCGGGAGCATTACAAAGCCCAAATGGCATAACCATCCATTCATACAAACCTTGCTTTGTTTTGAAAGTTGTCTTCCATGTGTCTCCTTCAACAATCATAATCTAATGATAACCACTTCTCAAGCCCAACTTAGTGAAATACTTAACATCTTTCAATTGATCAACCAAATCATCAATTCTAGGAAGAGGGTAACGATTCTTTACCGTAATCTTGTTCAAGGCTCTGAAATCTACACACATGCGCCATGTACCATCTTTTTTTGGTACTAAAACAATTGGTGACCCGCATGGCGATGTGTTTGGCATGATAAACCCTTTGTCAAACAACTCTTGGATTTGTTTTTTGATTTCATCATTCTCCATGACTGACATCCTGTACATGCCAATGTTTGGAAGAGGACAATCTTGTTGCAATTGGATCTCATGTTAGATACCTCTTTTAGGAGGCAATCCTTTTGGTTCCTGAAGCATCTCATCATATTCGTTAACAACTTCATATAAATCAGATTTTAACTTTGCATCACATCCTTGGAAAGATTCTTTTTCAACATTGTATTTGGGTTTGATCATAAAGAGTACAAAATTCTTACTAGCATTGACTAACCTCTTCATTTATCCATCATTTACAAGTGACAAATTCAACTTCTTGGTATGTGATCTAACAATGTACTCAACTCCATTTTTAAACAAATGATATTTGTTCTCATGACGATGAAATATGGCTCTCCTATTATATAAATATGGGCTCCCCAAAACAATACCACAAATATCCAATGGAATAACATCAAGATCTACCTCATCTATAAAGTTTGCAGTGATGGAAAATCTAAGTTTACATCTTTTTGCTGCATGCAATTGGCATTGTCACATATCCAACCTAAAGGATATGGTTTAGGATGAGGAGTAGTTTCCAATTTTAGTTTCTTGATAGTGTCTTCGGAAATGAGGTTTGCTTGAGAACCAATATCAAATAGAGTATCTATGTTGGTATGCTTTGAAATAACCCTTATGTGGAAAAGCTCTATTATTTCTTTTTCATGTTGAGTTTCATTGAGGCTACTACTTGAAGAACTAGTACTAGCAATAGAGTCCTTACCTTGAAAACCCATGGCTATGATTTTTGTTTCATCTCCCGAATCAGATCCTAAATCACGTTGTGTAGTTGCAACAGTCTTTGGTTTCCCTTTGTTGTTGAACTTTTTGGGTCTCATTTCAGGATGAAGTTTCCAACAATGGTCTTCATCATGGCCATCTTTTGAACAATGTTTACATGATGGTTTTTCTCCCTCTTTCTTTACTGAAGCATTCTTCTTTCCGTTTTCTTTGAATTTCCTCTTTCCTTTATCTCCATTATAAAATGGATTCTTGTTGCCCTCTTAAGGAGCATTCTTCCCTCTTTCTTCTAAATGAGTTGTCTATACACAAAATGTTGGCATATTTTATAGGAAGAGTGTGCTTGTAATTGATGGCAAGAACAACAACAACGATGGAAAACAGGAAAAACATAAACTCAGAGGAGGAGCGAACAGTACGCAGAGATCAAAGCTCAGAAGGAAAAGCGTAAGGTCAAGGTGAGAAGCCTCAACAACCGTCCAATCAAGAAATCGACCGTGTTGATCGTCTCATTTTACGGACGTCGGTCATATGAGTGACCGTGGGATTGTTGAAATAATGTAACTGCGAAGAGCATTCTTATTATTTTGTTATTGGATTAAATCCCCATTGTGGATTAATCATGTTATTATTATTATTGGATTAAATCCCCATTGAGGATTAATCATGTCATTATTAACATTATTGTTATTAGATTAATCCCCATTGAGGATTAATCAAGTCGGTAATTGTATAAGGACCAAATCCCCTTTTGCGGATTGGTCATCGGGCAATTACAAAGTGCAGAACAAGAAGTCGGCCCCAGCAGTTATAATGAAAGAGCCAGAATTAATAAAAGGTGGATTTACCCACCCAGTGTGAGAGGTCGGCCCTACCAAATGGTGACTCTTCACACGTGCCAGATTGATATAAATAAGAGGCTAGCACCTCACTTCTAACACACACTTCACTTGCTCATGTTCTTATGAGGCAAGCTGCAATTACAAGTTGGTGAGAGAAGAAGAAGGGTGGCGCATC
>ML777556.1:971554-987369 GCA_009831015.1 Picea engelmannii | reverse complement strand
AAGGATTCCTCTCTATCTTGCATTAAGCCCTACATTCATTTGTATTTGGCAATCAAGAATAGTGTTCTTCATCCCCCCTTTCAAATTATTTGATCTGATTATTGTTTCCTGAAAGCACTGCTTCTTTAGATGTGTGATGAGTTTTTTATTCCATTGATCATTAAAGACCCCATTGTCCCAAACACATAAAAACCATTATTTCTAAGTTACCAAGCATCCTTAGCCTACAACCCTAAGGAGTTCCTTGGAGTGATAACAAATTGGCGTCGTTGCCGGGGAGAGGAGATTGAAGCTCAGCTTCCTTGGGACACGACATAGATCCAACTTTGATGATAGACAAAGCCTGGGCATTCACTTGGTTGTAATTTTCTATCTGGCGACTCCACGTTCAAAGACTCCACTGGGGAGGATCCTGTTGATAAAAGATGAAGAGGCTGAAGTCAAGATCCAGGTATCAGTTCATTATTTTGCTTCATGAACTGTTGTTTTTCTTCATCAGCTCTTTCATGCTTTTCCCTGCGCGTGTAAAGAGAATTATTTTCTACTTTGTATATTCAGAAAATCATCATCCTTCTTGTATATATCCATCTTTAGAAGAGGAAATCCTGCAGCCCTGCATTGTAGATGTAGATTCGGTAACTTTACCTAAGCCCATTCACAAAGATTATCATTGTATTTCTTTTCCTTCAGGATCTGATCAGCCATGTAACCTTGAAAAGATAGAAATTGTTTTAGACCCTGTCCAGATCTCAGCCCCTCTGGCCATAATTTCTGAACCTGATCAACAACTTACCATCTCTCATGATCAGCCCACAACTTTTCAAGATAAGATCCGGATGAAGATGTTCAAACCTTTACAGCTACCCCATCTTATTCATCCTTATTCTGATGACTATTATGAATATCTCCCTTTGTTTTCTGGAGAGAATCAAGCTTCAGCCGAGAGACACGTGGAATCCTTTTTGGATTTTGTTGATCGTTTTTCAATTGCACATGAAGATGTGATCATGAAAATGTTTTCAAAATCTTTGATCAAAGATGTTGCTACATGGTTTAAGGGTCTGAGAGATGATTAGATTAGCTCTTGGATTGAGTTCTCTAATGCTTTCCTGAAGTATTGGGGTGAATACAAATCTCTATATTCTTACCTCACTGATTTCTATGCTTTGAAACGAAAGCAGGATGAAGCCTTGCCTGTTTTCAATAGAAGGTTTTACCGTGTTTATCATGACATGCCTTCGGAGGTCCGACCTACATAAAAATTTTCCATGATATATTATATTATGGGTCTTCATTCAGATCTTGTCCTTCTTCTTCTAGAACGGAACTCTCCATCCTTAACCCAGTTATTTGAAGATGCTCAAGAAGTAGAAGAGAACATTTGTGCTTCTCAAGGGATCCGAGGTCGAGATTTCTTTGAAAATCTACAAGCACATGAGCAAGCAGAATGTCATTATACCTAAGATTTTGAGCAGGAGAATAATGAGGTTGGAACAGTTTTAGAACAATAGGGAGTATGTGAGCTCTTTTTAGATTCGGATATGAATTTTTCAACAATTTCAGAGTACTCCAGAGACAGGTATGAATATGAAGTTTATGATCAATTTGCAAATCAGAATAAATCTATGATAACCAATGAGTGCATTGAAAACTACATGTTCCTAGCTGATCATAATCATTGTCATTTAAACATTGCTCTATCATCATCCACTGAGGACTGTTCTGAAGAAAACAGTAAGTTTGAAGCAGATTTGGATCACCATCCTGAGGGTGAGTGTATTTCATATTCAGAATCAGATTTTGCAGTATGTGCAGAGTATTCCAGAGACAGGTATGAGTTTGAATTTCATGACCACTTTGAAAATCAAGAAGAGCCTATGGTAACTGCTAATTATATAGGCACCTACATGTTTTCAGTTGATCAAAATTCATATGATGTAAAACCTGTTCTATCATCATCTTTTGTACATTTGTCTGAAGAGGAAGTTACAATCATTGATGATCAATCACTGATCTCAAAAAGACAAGAAGATGATCAGTCCTCTTATAGAGAAACAATCATGGCTGAGCAAGAGGTTACCATGGACATGCATCTGTTTCCCGAGGAGCAGCATGTTTCTTATTTTCTTTTCAAGGATCCAATAGCAGTTTTCATGGATCTATACTTTTCAAAGAATCTGAAAATTTCAGATTTCCCTAGCTTGTCAATGTTTCTGGGTAAGTATGATTGCCTGAAAAGCTCCTTGTCAGTGTGGTTGCATGTTCAACAATATTTGCTAATCAGTAATAAAGACAAGATTTCTTCAGTGTTCAAATTGCTTGGATGGTTACTATGGAAATCAACATTCACTTAACAAATGGAAGAGTTGGTTAGTGTAGGGGTAGGTAGAGGAATAAGCTCGCCACACAAGCAAATGAGATCTTTTTCAGTTGTTGATTTCATAAATAAGAAGGACAGGTCATAGGCAGGTTACAGGCAAGCTACAGTTAGACTACAGGTTTGATGAAGAACAGTTGCACAGGCCAGATGACTCCATGCCCAATGCTAAAGGCTACTGAAACTACTAAGTTCTTGGAAACCTCGCAGGGAGGTCTCCATCCCAGTTGGAGCCAAATGTTAGCTCCCAAAATGAACCCGTCCCTATGGTCTCATTTTGTGGTGGATAGCATGGCTATTGGTAGTTTTCTCAAATTAGTTTTGAGTTTTTCTAACTGCAAAGCTTAGGTTTTGATTTTTGTCTTAGAAATAAGACGTCCCATAAAGGTCTTCTCTTTAAAATTTTCATCAAATGCTTTCAACAGCTAATGTGTGTTTAAAAGATGAGTGTTAGCTGGTGAAAGTGGCGACTTTCAACAACTAAGGAGCATCTCTCATAGGTCTGTGTGCTGGTGAAAGTGTTACTTTTCAAACATCCAAAGAAACATTGTCGCAGGTCGTGCGCTGGTGAAAGCGATAAGTTTCAACAACTAAGGGGCGTTTTCCACAGGATTGTGCGCTGGTGAAAGCGGTAAGTTTCAACAGCTAAGGGGCGTTTTCCACGGGCTGTTGGCTGAAGAAAGAGGGAATCACGTGCATTTATCCACGTTTCAAAAATCAAATCATAATGCGATCAACTCACGTCATGCAATCAAGAAAGACGCACTGGTGAAAGTGGATAATCATGAAAACTCAAGTTCCACGTCCAAGTTGGATTACAAATCAGATCCGGTTCAGAAACTCATGCTCCACAATCATGGCATCGGGGATGGCAAGTTCAAATCCATTAGCGCAGGTACAGAAGCTGTACTGCCGGACTGACAACACCAAATCAGAGCATTGCTTCCCTATCACGCATCGCTCACGAATGTTTGTTAAGTTTCTAATGTTAAAAAACAGAGCCGACTCCCGAGTGCTTTCAACAGCGCAAGACCTCGGCCCGAATATCAGTTTCCTGTGTTGTGTATGCAGAATCGTTTGGGATTTTAGGTTACAGAATGGTGAGGAGACGCAGTGGGTCTTTATTGAGAAAAGAGTTAGACATCCTATCTTTCCTACAGATACATCCAGAAGTCCAGAAACACTTCTCAAATGCAGGTTGTATTGAATTCGTCGAGAGGTTGTAGAATGGTTGCCACCAGTCGACAGCAGAATCTTTTGCCAAAAATTTCGACGGGAATAAGGCTTGTGTTGGGTCCTTGGAGATCTTAGTAGATGAAGCTGCCATCGTTGCAGCGACCAGCCTACCAAGGTCAGGCCAGAGTTGGTTCAAAACCACTGCCACCAAAAACTTAAACTTCAGAGTTTATTTGAAGGAGGATTTCAAGCATAATGCATGGAAGAAGAGCATACCAGTTTCACATTTAGAGGATGAATGGCAGGATCTGTTTAAGGGCATCCAACTCTACATAACATCGGAGGGCAGGTATGACAAAATCACGATGTATCATTTCAAGCTCCTAGACCATTTCACAGGTAAAGCTCTCCTCAATTTACCTTTTTTCTTACATAAGAGTTTAACTAAGGTCTGCAAGAAAATCAGGGCTCAACCCATAAGCATGAAGAATACTCTATGTCACTTTGGCCTTATTAAATTGATCATTCTGGAAGAATTAAGACAACAGGGAAGGAGCTGGAAACATTTTTTATTTTGGGAGGGCTTTGAAACACAGTATCAGCCCGTAAATGAAGAGGGGAAAGGTCCAAAGAAACAGTTGACTCCTCAAAGCAGTTCGAGGAAGAGGAGGACCCTACCAGGACCTCCAGAAGATAGAATCTCTGGAGTGAAATCCCACAGGTCAAAGAAAAGGCTAAACTTTGAAACCACTACAGAAAAACCTACAGAGCAGCCTACAGAGAAGAGAACAAACATATTAAACCTTCCCTACACAGACTCAGAACCAGAGCAACAAGATGAGAGCCCTGTCATCAAGAGTCCTGAACAGTCAACTGAGTTTGCATAGAATTATGAAACCTTCACTCATACAGAGGAAGGAGAAACATCAAAGAGCTCTAAGTTAAAGAAAAATCAAAAAATCAAGCATCTGAAAGAGGTAATCGCTCAGCAAGAGGTCTTGGAACGGGTAATCAAAGAAAGGTACAAGAAGTTGTCTAATAACTTTGCAAAAACCAACGCTGCGTTTGAGAGATTGGCTTGGGAAAGTGTTAAAGAGAAGAAAAGAAAGCAGAAGATCACCAAAGATTACAATAGTCTATGGTGGCTTGCCAAGCGCCTTAAAAGGAAGATAAGAATATTGAAACAAAAACAAAAGAAAAAGTCCCACCCAGATTTGAAGGTGCTTGCTCAGGTTGTTGTAAACATGCAAGGGGAGAAATCAGAGAGACATTGAATTTTTGTTGAAATCGCATTTTTGAGGTGAAAGTTCATTTTTGGCTCAGACAGAGCTTTCACCAGCGCAAAGCAAAATTTTATGACCCATTAGCTGGTGAAAGGCAGCGCTTTCACCAGCTAACCAACAAAATAGAAAGCGAGTTAGCTGGTGAAAGCAGGAAAAGCATTTTTGGAAGCCAAGGGCGGAACAAGTCATTTCTCACAGGTTATAAAGAAGTTCCAGAGTATCAAGGGAATAACAATTGCTTGCAAAGGATTCGACATCAGAGATTTCAGGGAATTTTGGGAACCACATGTAAAACAAACTTCCTCAAATATCGACTATGAACGTTGAGGAAATCCAACTTTCAAGACAAGTGTCTTGCCACGTTTCATCACATCACAGATTCCAGGAGCTGAAGGATGCAGATGGTGAATTTTTTAGATTGAAGACAATTCGAATGCTAGTTTAATTGTTAAGTTTTTATTATCAAGTTGTTTAGTTAGCTTTGAATTGCTTTTATTAAATACAGATCCATGTTTTTAGGATCTGTAAAACTGATTGTAAGAGGCTATAAATGCCTAATTTTGATAAGAGACAAGGGTTCAAACTGGGAGATATTTTATGCCACTGTATAGACTCTTTTTGCAGAAATAAAGTTCAGTTTCCTTTCGTTTTCAATATCAGAGTTTCTCATCTTTCCTTTTCTGTACTTTGTTTCAGTTTATTTTAGTTCATGAAGACTGTTATCTCTTTATTGAGCTCATAGACTTGAAATTAAAGGATTCCTCTCTATCTTGCATTAAGCCCTACATTCATTTGTATTTGGCAATCAAGAATAGTGTTCTTCATCCCCCCTTTCAAATTATTTGATCTGATTATTGTTTCCTAAAAGCACTGCTTCTTTAGATGTGTGATGAGTTGTTTATTTCATTGATCATTAAAGACCCCATTGTCCCAAACACATAAAAACCATTATTTCTAAGTTAACAAGCATCCTTAGCCTACAACCCTAAGGAGTTCCTTGGAGTGATAACAAATTGGCACCGTTGTCGGGGAGAGGAGATTGAAGATCAGCTTCCTTGGGACACGACATAGATCCAGCTTTGATGATAGACAAAGCCTGGACATTCACTTGGTTGTAATTTTCTATCTGGCGACTCCAGGTTCAAAGACTCCATTGGGGAGGATCCTATTGATAAAAGATGAAGAGGTTGAAGTCAAGATCCAGGTATCAGTTCATTATTTTTCTTCACGAACTGTTGTTTTTCTTCATCAGCTCTTTCATGCTTTTCCCTGCGTGTGTAAAGAGAATTATTTTCTGCTTTGTATATTCAGAAAATCATCATCCTTCTTGTATATATCCATCTTTAGAAGAGGAAATCCTACAGCCCTGCATTGTAGATGTAGATTCGGTAACTTTACCTAAGCCCATTCACAAATATTATCACTGTATTTCTTTTCCTTCAGGATCTTAATAAAAGATTGCATAAATTAGTTGATTGCATTTATTTAAAGGTTGATGAAGGAGTCCCAGTAAGAGAGGTGAGCAATATTGAGTCTACTACAGAGGACATAGCTGAAGCTGAAGATGAACAGGTCCAAGAATCAAAAGGAGAAGACTCTAAGTTAGATACAAATACTCTGCAAGACTCAAACTAGTAGATCAAGACAAAGACACCCTCCAGAGTTATTAGGAAGAATCTTCTTGAACATCAGATAGTTGGTCATCTAAACCAAGGAGTTCAGACAAGAAAGCAGTTGAATAATGCCTCAGAACGATCTTAGATTGCCCTTCTTTCTTTGCTTGAACCTAAAGACTTTAATGCATCCAACGAAGATGACCATTGGGTTAAAGCCATGAATGATGAACTTGACCAGATTGAGAAAAACAATACTTGGGAGATGGTTCCTAGACCTGAATGTTAAAATGTCATAGGTTCCAAATGGATCTTTAAGAATAAATTGAATGAGTAGGGAGAAGTTGTCAGGAACAAAGAAAGATTGGTCTGTAAGGACTATGCACAGATTGAAGGACAAGATTTTGATGAAACCTTTGCACCAGTGGCAAGATTGGAAGCCATCTGAATATTTCTTGCCTATGCATGTCATAAGAACTTTAAAGAATATCATATGGATGTTAAGTCAACATTTCTTAATGGAGATCTAGAAGAAGAAGTATATATGGAACAACTTGAAGGAATTTCACTGACAGATAATCTTGACTTTGTCTGCAAGATGAAGAAAGGCTTATATGGGTTGAAACAAGCTCCTCATGCATGGTATCATAGACTGGATAAGTATCTTCAAGACAAAGGGTTCAAGAGAGGAACAATTGACAACAATCTATATATCAAAACAAAGGGTAATGATTTTCTCATTGTGTTGATCTGTGTAGATGACATCATCTTCGAAAGTAATAATGTTTCATTGGTACAATGGTTTGCTTCTTCCATGCAGTCTGAATTTGAAATGTCTATGATAGGGGAACTGTCATTTTTTATTGTCCTGCAAATTACTCAGAGGTCTGAAAGAATATTTCTTTCTCAAGAAAAATATCTCAGAGAAATATTGAAAATGTTTCAAATGGAAGATTCTAAACCTGTGAGCACACGTATGGTCACTGGATGCAAGTTAAGAAAGGATGATGACTCACCTAATGTTGATCAAAGTTCATATAGGTCTATGATAGGAAACCTGTTGTACATCACAACATCTCGTCCAGAAATAATGCATGTTGTTGGAATGGTAGGAAGGTATCAGTCTGCACCTAAATGGAGTCATTTGCTAGCTGTCAAAAGAATATTCAAATATTTGAAAGAAACAATGTACTATGGCCTATGGTATTCTAGGAATCATTATTTTCAATCACTAGTCTATTCAAATTCTTATTGGGATAACTGCATGGATGAAAGGAAAAGCACGAGTGGAGGTGCATTCTTCTTCGGGGATGCTCTTGTAACATGGTTGAGCAAGAAGCAAGGTTCCATTTCCTTATCGACTACTGAAGCTGAATACATAGCAGCTGCCACTTGTTGTACCCAAGTACTGTGGATGATTCAGACACTTTCAGACTTGGAGGTAAAGTATATTGCATTGATCCCAATTCATTGTGATAATATTAGTGCAATTAGCGTGTCAAAGAATCTTGTATTCCACTCCAAGACCAAGCACATCCCCATAAAATACCATTTTATAAGAGAGAAGGTCACCAATTAGATTGTTCAGGTTCATTACATTCCAACCACAGAACAAATTGCAGACATCTTTACTAAACCCCTAACCAAGACACCATTTGAATATCTCCATCAGAAGTTGGGTGTCATTCCTTCTCTCACCTAAGAGAATCCATCCTGTAAGGGGGAGTATGTGTTGGTTGAATATCTGATACCTCCAAAAAGTACTGCAACAGCTCAGGGGGAGCATGTTTTCTTTGACATTAATGTCAACGGGGTAGAAAAGGTCTGGTCTGGATGCTACAGTTGGAGGTCTAAGCAGAATAGTGCAACCTTTCAGGGTTTCCATCAATGCCAAAGGGG
This sequence comes from Picea engelmannii, assembly GCA_009831015.1. Taxonomy (NCBI): domain Eukaryota; kingdom Viridiplantae; phylum Streptophyta; class Pinopsida; order Pinales; family Pinaceae; genus Picea; species Picea engelmannii. The sequence continues at coordinate 979,021 of ML777556.1, read as the reverse complement.
GAGATTGTTGGCATATTTTATAGGAAGAGTGTGCTTGTTATTGATGGAAAGAACAACAATGACGATGGAAAACAAGAAAAGAAAAACCTCAGAGGAGGAGCGAACAACACACAGAGATCAAAGCTCGGAAGAAAAAGCATAAGCTTAGAGTGAGAAGCCTCAATAGTCATTCGATCAAGAAATCGACAGTGTTGATTGTCTCATTTTACGGATGTCGGTCATATGAGTGACCATGGTATTAAGGATTGTTGGAGGATCATGACCATTGGATTTGTAATCCAGATCAATAGAAAGGATGAATTGCAGGGAGCGAAAGGAGAATTAAACACCTCGTTAGTTCTAATCCCGCAATCGGTCTAGATCATCAGATCTCATAGACTCGAATATCAACGACTGTGGTTGATCCAACAAACGATCAGTTTAAGTCATATCAAGTCATGACTGTTGGATGCACAATCGTCAGATCAACGACAGGGATAGATTGCGGAGATCGGAAGGAGAATTAAACGACTCGCTAGTTCCAATACCGCAATTGGTCTAGATAGTTTCTTGTAGACTCAACTATCAAAAATTGTGGTTGATCCAACAAGCGATCATATTAAGTCAGATTGAGTTGTGACCGTCGGATGCGTAATCGCCAAATCAACGACAGAGATAGATTGTGGAGAACGAAAGGAGAATTAAAGATTGTGTTATTTCCAATCTCGCAATTAGTCAGGACCGCCAGATCCTATAGCCTCGAATATCGATGATTGTGGTTGACTCACCAACGGTGCACAACTTCAAATTGCAGAGTTTTGGTGACGAGTTAAATCACTCGCAAGTTATGGTTTCGCAATCATCCTTGATCGTTGATCTGCTTCAAGTGTCTTCACGACCGTTGGATCACATTTTAGTGGAAGGACAGGATAAGCTAAAAGGGATGAGAGTTTGATTATCTGAATACCCATTAGCCTTCAGATCAAACCCAAATTCCTGTCAACCGTCAGATCATTTCGAGTGGAAGGATAGGATAAGCAAGGTAAAAGATCCGAGATCTCACTTATGTGAATACCCGTCAGTGGTCGGATCAATTCAAGTGTAAGGACAAGATAAGCTAGAAAAGATGCACCATAGATATATCAAGCCATCTATCTAAGAACATGATCAAAGAACATCATTCACTTCGGATATAAAGAGGCGAGCAGGTTATGCTCCAGAAAATTTGAGATTTGAAAAACCCGAAGCCTGGAGAACCGGAAATATGAAATGAATAAGGACCATCGGATCTGGAGAACATACAATGATAGTTAGATCAGGGAGATCTACGTCAACAGATTACGTCAGCAATCCTTGTCCGCAAGGACATGTGGAAAACCACGTCGGCAAAGGACATGTGGAAAACCACGTCAACAAAGGACATATATGGTAGACCACGTCAACAAAGGACATATGTGGAAGACCACATCAACAAGGACACGATTCGTCCGATTTGAAAGATCACTTCAGGTGTATTCTCATCCGTCGATCTACTCAAGTGGAAGGATAGCGTAAGTTGAAATCTCTGAAGTCCGGAGACTCGAAGGAGAGCTCAACCGTCGATCTGATGTCGGGTGCACTCTCAACCATTGATCAAGATATAGTGGAAGGATAGCATAAGTATGATAGCCGAAAACCCAGAGTAAAAGGTGGCCATCCATCTCAACGGTTGATTAAGTCCTGGTCGTCAGATTAAGCCTTGTAAGAATCAAATCTGAGGATTGATCGGTTTCCGCAAAATAAACGTAAACCGTCCGATCTCTTCGGGAAATCTGATTCAGAAGTTTTGAAAGGTTTCAAACCCAAAAGTTTCGAAGGGAGAAATGTCGAAGTTACGACAATCGTCCATTTCAGGAGATTGAATTGTGACAATTGAATTGATAAGCGCTCAAGCGCTCATTAAGCCTAGCCTCTGGTCACCGCCATTGGTCATGTGAGATAAGAGATTTAAATAAGATATAATCCAACGACGCTAATCAAACCGAATCTGATTGAAGGGTTATTGTTTCATATTGTGATTTCTTGATCAGTTAGGATTCAGTTACACTAACTGAATCATCGTTCCTGAGCGGCTGAATCATTCGTTCCTGAGCGTTGGAATCATGGCTCTTGAGCATTCTGAGTTTCCCGAAATGAGTGTTCTGAGATTCTCAAAATGAGTGTTCTGAGATGGCTGACTTGAGCGTTGGAGATGGGAGTGTAACGGTGGATGAGAGAATGAATAAAAGGATAATGCCGTGACAGAGAGAGGTTGTTGTTTCTGTGAAAAACAAGTTGAACTGTATGTAATGGAGAATATAGCATGAACAGAAAGAGATAGAACAGTGAAGCATGATCTAAGAGAGGAATAAAAAGCTGAGGTGCGCAAGCAAAGACAGAGAAGAAGAACAGAAAGTGCAAGAAGATGCCAGAAGGAATACATTGATGCAGGCAGAGCAAAGCAATGTAGCAGAACAATGATGAGACTAGTAAGCCATTGATTAATACTATATCACTGTAATTAATTTTAGTAACAAAGATTTATATCTAAGGGTGGTAGGGAGGTGCTAGGGAGGACTGTTGTCCTTAGAATTTCAAGTGGTTGCTTGAACACAGAGATTTGTAGCTTCCATCTGGTGGTAGCCAAAGAAACCAGGGTGGCAGGGTGGTGCAAGGGAGAACGATTGTTCTCTGTTACACAAGTTGGTGTCTGTGTGACTGGAAGTTGGTACTTCCATCCAGTTGGTGCTGGAACAATCAGGGAGTTGTTGCTTCCTTCTAGTGGGTGCTAGAGAAACCAAAGAGTTGGTTCTCTCAGCAAGTTGCAGCTTGTAAAACAGAGGTGGTAGCCTCACAAAGAGTGGGTGCTCATAAGAATGATAATGTACATAATATAAAGACTATTTATCATATTAAGAAGAAGAAGTTTTCTCCATTTATGGGTTTCCTCAGGAATATTTGTCTCTGTATACTTCATGTGTGTGATTGATGTTAAATATTCTATTGCTTACTTCCTTGAATTATTGTGATCATCATTAAGTGTTATGTAATGAGTTTAAAATGGGTATAATTGTTTAAGCACAGTAACAACTGATTCATCCCCCCCTCTCAATTGCCTAACACAAACTTCATCTAGATTTGTAGGGTTAAACATGAGAATTGTGTGTCTCAAATAGCTATGCAATCCTCCAATATATTTGAGTAAAGTTTCTTGAGAAGATAAATCTATACCCAAAATCAAATCCCTTCTCCTAAATTCTTGAGTGTATTTTTGAACATTTTTTCCCTTTAGCTTGTCTAAAGTTTTTCCAATCCATGATAGCATTTTGTGTGTATGCTAATGGATAAAATTGTCTTTCAATTGCAACAATAAAATCATTCCAAGAGGATAAAACTTTACCATGCTTCTTCATGTCCTCATGAGTTTTGGCTTCGCACCAAATGAGTGTTGCACCTTCCAATCTACGAGAAACAAGTTGAATCTTAGTTTCATCATCCTGGATTCTTTGTATCTTACAATACACTTCAATATGATGAATCCAATTGTCCAATTTCTTAGCATTTACCTCTCCATTGTACATAGGCAATTCAAACTTAATATCAAGCTTAAGCAAAGGAGTTTGTGGAGGAATTTTACCATGTTCTTTTGTAGAATTTGGAGATGGATGTGAAATGGTAGAAGAAGTGGAAGATGGAGGTGAATGAGGTGGAGTGTCACCATTTCCTCCATTTCCTTTTGGAGTTTTATCACCATTACCTTCATTACCTCTTGGAGGATTTGAGATTTCTCCTTGCAACCTTGCATTCCTTTCTTCAAATAAAACTTTTACCGTTTTTGTCATATCATAAAAGGTTTTTTTGAAAGTTTCCTCTTCTGAAGTAGGAATTTCATGACTCTCCTCATGAGCCATACTTGGTGAATGTCTCCTTGAAACTTGAGGTGAATATATTGTTCTCCTTCTTGAAAGTTGAGAATTTGGCTCTATAAGTTTCCCTTCTCTTCTTGTGAGCTTCAACCTTCTAAGCATAAAAAAAAAAATCTTCAAAAACCTTTTCTCTGATACCAACTTGATCTGAAAATGATAAAGGTTTGTGTATAAATATTGCAAGTGAAAAATGTATGTGTCTTGGGCAATTGGATCAAGTTGCAAGCAGATAAAAATGATTGAGTTTTTACTTAAAATGAGCAGTAAAAAAAATCATAAACAACCATCAAAAGTAAGCACATAACACAACAAAATGATAAAGGAGTTCACCCCTCTCTTGGGCTACATCTCCTGGTCCAGCTTCCAATGGATCATTTTCATTATATGCTCAAAATTATTAAAACAATGCTTTACAATGCTCAGAATGCAAAATAGATGGCTCCAATGGCTCCAAAATGTCCAAAAACCCATGTCTGGGTTCTTTTTGCACCTGGTTTGGCCAAAAATTGAAGAAAATACCCTTCCTAGAAGTTTTCCCCAATACTTGTTGTCTCTGCTCTCCAAAAATAAACCACAGTCTGCAAAACCTGGAACATGGTCCAAAACCTAGCTCTCCTGCCATTATGGGAGCTTGGGCAGATTTGATGCACAATTAGCGAAATTGGTGCCTTATCTACGGAGGTCTCGGCTGCATGGTCCATGTGGCCATGTGCTGGGCTAACCACCTGCACCCGTCGGCTAGCCCCCTCCACGACTCCACGCTCCTGGCCATATGTCTGAGTGTTGGTGTGTGTGACCATGGGTTGGGGCTTAGCCCCGACCCTTTTTCTACCCAAATGAAACCATAGTTCAAGTTTAAATACAAGTTTCAAACATTACAGTTAAGAACCATTGGTAGGCGGGTTGGTGGCTCAGCCTACGCGAAAAAATTTCCCTTTCCCAAAGGTCGTGGGTTCGACCCCAACAGAGCCAAACCAAAATTTTATACAACAAGGGGGTGCCATGTGGTGGCCCCTGAGTGGGCCACATGTCACCCTATTATTGGCCATCAAAACCTTCCACGTGTTGACCAATGATTGGTCCATGTCACCACCTATACAGTCACCCTCCCACTTCAACAGTCCACGTCACCCTGCCACGTCAATTGTACGATCGTATGAACTATACAATTAGTTGCCACGTCAGCGTGTACAGAATTTATGGACTGCACAATCAACAAATTTTGCATGTTTGGGAAAACAGACAGAAAACCATATCTTTGCCATACAGACTTCGTTTGAGCCCGTTCAAGTTGTGTTGGGATCATGAGGATATACACAATGAAACCATTTTCGAGCAATTTTAAACAATTTGATTTTTGAGCATTTTTTTTAATCCCTTGGATCAACCAGCTACTTGGGACATACATTCCACCCAACCATAGACTTGTTGTTTCAAATTAAAAAAACAAATAACTCCTGATTCAAGGTTAGTAATCCACAAGAGGGTGGTCTCTCATTGTCCACTCACAACTCATAAAAACTCACAACCCACTGATATCTTCCTACAACTATCTTGATTTTCCACCAGCTCTCTTCCTCTTGACTTGTCCAACCCAAGGAATGTACCCCTTCACTGATATCATGCCCTTGGTCATCCCATTTGTTTATCAAGGTCTCTTTTGTTAAAATATTGTGTAACTACAAAGAATATTCTTATCCCCTTTTGTGGATAAAGATAAAATATATTTATTATTGATTAGATCAATCCCCTTTTGTGGATTGATCATGTCGGGTATTGTAAATGACCAAATCCCCTTTTGTGGATTGGTCAAACCCTAATTGTAATAGGATAAATAAGAAGTCGGCCCCAATATATATTAAAGAGGCTCCATAATATATTAAAGGTGGTTATAACCACCTAGAAGAAGAAGTCGACCTTGCCAGTGAAGAGACACTTCCACATGTGCCAAAATTGTATAAATAAGACAGGCCAATGCCTCATTTGAACACACACTCAACTCACTCATCTAGTGCGCAAGTTTTGAAGGAAGTTGCAGTTGTCGGTTGCCGAAAGAAGGAAGAGAGAGAGGCATGTTGCTCAGTGTTGGATATTCTTTGTTGTCTAGTTCATTATCTTGCCATTGTATTGGCTATCTATATTAAGGAAGTTTTGTTGGGTTTTCTTCCCCTTGAGGGTTTCCAAGGATAAATGCTTGTGTACTCTTGTGATTGTGTTTCTCTCAGTGATCTTGTCTTCGCTATTGTTATCTAGTAAATTGAAAGTAACCTAATAATAGCAGAAACTTTAACATGGAATCAGAGCTAAGCTGAAGAGAGCATCTTTCACAGGAAAAAGAAAAACGTCACTGCTGTCGTACATGAAAATTAGGGATTTTTATTGAACAAGGTTTTCAGCCCCAAATCCATCTATAAAGGTGCGCCCTACCTCAAGGAACATTTTGGCATCTTCAACGCACATTTTCAGTGGCTAGATCTTCCAGAAAGTGAAATCCTAGTTTTCACAAAGTACCAAAAGTACCAGAAAACCAGAGTACCAGAAGTACCAGAAGTACAAGAGTACCAGAAGTACCAGAGTACCAGAAGTACCAGAAAATCAGAAGCACCAGTCCAGAAATCTGCAAATCAAGTTTGAAGGGGTAAAAACTGGATTTTCAGAAATCTGATTGTACCAACATACTTGCCTCAGTCCAACACATCTTTTGGTGAGTTCAGTTTTCAGATCCAAGAAATTTGATTTTTTATTATTTCTATAGCTCTAAGGGATAGGGTTTCTAATGCAAGAAACAATGGCTACCAACATGAGGGTAGAAGACAAGCTGGAAGGATCTAGAAACTTCAGATCTTGGAAGCATAGGTTGCAGATGATTATAGATGAGAATGATCTCCTAGAACATGTTACAGTGGGTGTATCAGAACCAGATGAAGAAGAGAAAAAGACCAAGCCTAAGAAGAATGAAAAGAAAGCAAAGAGAATCGTGTCAAATTTAGTAAAAGATCACTTGATCCCTCATATATCCGAACTACAGACAGCAAGGCAAATGTATGAAGCACTCAACAGGTTATATGAAAGCAAAGACATTAGCTAGAATCTTACCTTAAGAAATCAACTTCGTAATATGAAGATAGACAACTCAGAATCTGTCGCATCCTACCTTATGAGAGTTTCTCAAATCATAGATCAGCTTGCAGCTATTGGAGATGTCATTAGTGACAAGGAGCTTGTAACCACAACCCTAAATGGGTTTCCAAATTTTTGGATTCCTTTTGTACAAGGAGTGTGTGCAAGAAGCAAGTTACCCAAGTTTGATAAGTTATGGGAAGATTGCACACATGAAGAATCTAGACTTGCAGACCAATAGAATAGATTAATTGTTGATGAAGAGGAAGCTCTTACATTTTAAAAGAACAAAAGAAGTTCCTTTAGAAGGAACAATAAAGAAGCTAACTCTGTAAGAGTTCCAGACAAGAAGAAAGATGTTTCAAAGATCAGATGCTACAACTGTCAAAAGTTGGGACACTTTTCCTATGACTGTCCTCAAGGA
>ML777556.1:944801-957045 GCA_009831015.1 Picea engelmannii | reverse complement strand
GCTAGACAATTGTTCAAGATGATATTGACGATACTATCCTCGAGATGCCACCGATGATGCAGACCTCTCTCGCCTGATGCTGATGAAGGCTGATGAAGAATACCCTTCTTGTTAAGGGGGAGTGTTGAAATAATGTAACTGCGCAGAGCATTCTTATTATTTTGTTATTGGATTAAATCCCCATTGTGGATTAATCATGTCATTATTATTATTTTTATTATTAGATTAATCCCCATTGAGGATTAATCAAGTCGGTAATTGTATAAGGACCAAATCCCCTTTTGCGGATTGGTCATCGGACAATTATAATGTAAAGAATAAGAAGTCGGCCCTAGCAGTTATAATGAAAGGGCCAGATTTAATTAAAGGTGGATTTACCCACCCAGTGTGAGAGGTCGGCCCTGCCAGATGGTGACTCTTCACACGTGCCAGATCAGTATAAATAAGAGGCTAGCGCCTCACTTCTATCACACACTTCACTTGCTCATTCTCTTATGAGTCAAGTTGCATTTTCAAGTTGGAGAGAGGAGAAGAAGGGTGGCGCATCTCTTGGAGGAGGATTTTCTGTATTGGTTGAGTTATCTCTTGAACTTTTGATAAGCTATTTATGATAAGGAAGTTTTGTTGGGTTTTCTTCCCCTAGAGGGTTTCCCAGGATAAATGTTGTGTCTATTGTGGATGTGTATTTCTCAGTGATCTTGTTCTTATTATGCTCTTATCTTATGAAATGCAAAGAACTATAATATCAACATAAAACATTAACACTCAGCCCCCATGTGCCTAATAACTTTGGGATGTGACCACTCACACCCACCCTCTTACATGTATTCAATGATTGGCTTTGGGAACACTCAATCATAAATTAGAAGGTTCACGTATCAATAACAAGTTTAGGAAAATGGTTTGAATTAATATACATGGGTAATTCCCCCTTGGACCCCTCTTGGCCATTATCCTAGACACTCCCCTCTATTGTGGATTAATTCAACCCCCATCTCTTGTCCTGACCCCTTAGCAGTTGGCATCACATTTTATTATTAAAACATAGAAATAAAATTCACATATCACATCGCTTGGTCGTAGCCACATATTATATCTACATTGAGCATTAATTAAATTGTGGATTATAGTGGGGATGTTACAACATGTGCAGTTTCGATAGACTCCGACACTGTTCATTTGTTGAATTTGAATTGTAGAGTCTGATTATTAAAGGGTGGACTTGTAAGAAACCCTTGAGGTCTAAGTCATTGTCTAAATGGCTCGAATTGATGAACTGTTAGAGTTATTGAACACTCTAAAACTCTCTTCTGTGGAAAATATAGTTACAAATAACATAGCAAATCTCATTGATGTTCTAACTTGTTAACAAGATTTGAAGAACAAAATCAAATTTCTCTAGCTTGAATCACAACTCCAACAAGAAGAAATACAACAAACGAATCATCATTTTGAACTAGTCCTTGGTCAGAACAATTCTATTTTTGAATTTGAGAATGATTCCTATTAGCAGCCAACACATGATCAAATCAATGACGCCACTTTAGAATCATGTTCAAATGAAGATGAAGTTTTTCATAAATAAGTTCCGCTTTCACTTTCCAATCCCATAATCAAAACCTTGAGAAGAAATCATCAACAAAAAACACAAAATAGGTCTTGGATACAAAATGGAAGTGACCTATCAAATTCTATATTATACCAAGCCAATCTAGTTCCAAAGTGTTGGATTGCTACAAGAAGGTTCATATTCACATGCTCAAGTTCAAAAACAGATTCCAAAATGCCAACATTGTCATCGAGTTGGCCACATTGAAGATCGATATTTTGATCTTCATCCTTGTGAGCATTTTGGAAAGCACACTCATCTTTCAGAGAGATGTTCCAAAAACAAGAAATCTACAATAGTAAAGAACCACTATGGGTGGATGACTTCTTAGCAATCATCATCAATAGTCAAGAAGATATCTTAGTCATAACATAGAATTTATTAAAGTTTTACTTATACAACTAGCAGTTACGGTTCTTCTTTATTATTATAATAATTTAGCACATTAGCTTCATAAATAAGATCACTAAAAGAGAGGCAATCACAAAAACAATAGAGACACACAGATTATCGTGAGAAACCCTCATGAAGAAGAAAACCCAGCAAAAAATTCCTCAATATAGATAGACCGAAGACCGAACAGAAGAGCCTCCTCTACTCCTTAACTAGGAAGAGTAGCGCACCACTTAACCAAGAAATACCAAGAGATAAACCAAAAACCCTCCTTGACATCACCCTCAGTTGCAACAACTTCTCCTCCAATACTTGTGCACTGCAGAGCTGTGTGTGTGTTTGTGTGTGTGTGTGTGTGTGTGTGTGTGTGTGTGTCCAAATGAGGCACTAGCCTCTCTTATAAATAGTGGTTTGGCCAGCCTATAATTAGGTCTGGACTGACCTGTCACTTTACCCTCTTAATTTACAATTAACTATTAAGGCACAATAGGGCCTAATTAAATATAATATAATGATATCATTCAACTCTCTCTCAGGTAGAATATTCTTCGAAGTTACAATATTTCAACACTCCCCCTTAACAAGAAGGGTATTTTACTAACAACATCAATAAAAACTGACCAGACTCAACACAACATCAAGAGGAGGGGACATCGTCATCAACATCGAGAACACTATCATTCATATATATAGGTCATCGAAAGTTTTTCTCATCGTCAACATCAGTAGAAACTGAGCATCATCATCATCTGCAGTGTGGAGCTAGAGTAACATCATCATCATCATCAACAATATGAATCTGGAACATCAACATCAAAAACATGAAGCTGGAATAACATCATCATCATCAACGACATGAAGTTGGAACATCAACATCATCAATAGCATGAAGCTGGAACAACAACATCAACAACACAAAGCTGGAGCATCAACATCTAGATGTGGCAACAAAATGAGGCAGGTGCATCGACAACAACATCTGTGGTACTTTGATAGAGTGTCCTTACCGGCCCTTCAGAATCTGCGCAGGAATCATACAATTCCCTAGAATATAAAATCCTAACAAGCTACCACATGGTACTCTGACAGAGCATCCTTACCGGACCTTTGGGATCTGCCCAGAAATCATAAGATTCCCTAGGATATAAAATCCTAACTGAGCTACCACTACTGACCACAACTGGCATATACATGCATAGGTACTCTGACAAACCATCCTTACTAGACCTTCAGGATCTATCCAGGGATGATTAGTCCCCTAGGATATAAAATCCTAACTGAGCTATCCATTGTTGGTCAGGATACCATAGTATCATCAACATCACTCCCCCTTTCGAGGGAGGTCCTTTTGGACTACAACAAGCTTGTCTCAGAAGTACTCAAACTTCATACGAGACAGAGGCTTAGTCAACACATCTGCAACCTTCTCATTTGTGCCAACATATTGGAGATTTACAACTCCCTTCTGCACCATGTCACGAATGTAGTGATACCATATCTCTATGTTCTTTGTCTTATCATGGAAAATTGAGTTCTTTGTCATCTTTATGCAACTCTGGTTACCACATATAATCATGGTACCTTCCATCTCCAGATCGAACATACCTGTCAACAACTTCCAAAGACATATTGCTTCACAAATGGTGGAGCATGTTGCAATGTACTCTGCTTTTCTCGTATTGAGAGAAATAATGGATTGCTTACTGCTTTTCCACGAAGTCATGGATGAACCCAAAGTGAAACAACATCCTAAAGTGATTTTTCTATCTGAAGCACTTCCATCCCAATCTGAATAAGTATAGCCATACAACTTGAAGTCACAGTCTCCAGTATAATAGAGACCATAGTCCAATGTACCCTTAAGGCATTTCATCACATGATTTGTAGCTACAAGGTGAACACATCTGGGCTCCACCAGATACTGACACAAGGTGTTCACAACAAAACATATATCTAGTCTGGTATTTGTCAGATACATCAACGAACCAATCATTTGTCTGTATAGAGTATCGACCAATAAATTCAAATTCATCTCCATAGGAGTGGACATGGTTCTATAGTCCATCATGTCGAATCTCTTCATAATTTCCACACCATACTTTCCTTGACTAAAGAAAATCTCTTCTGGGCTTTGACATATTTCAAGACCTCTAAGAAATAGTGCATCAGACCTATGTCCTCATTTCAAATTCAGTGGAAAGATTCTTCTTACAATATGTGATGAACTTTTCTTCATCTGTCAAGAATAAGTCATCCACATATAGCAGCAATATAACTTGTCCATCATTCTCAATCTTTAAGTAAAGGTTTGGATCAACTTTACTCTTAGTAAATCCTACCATACCAAGGTCTTGGAGCTTGCTTCAACTTGCAAACATGAGTCTTCCTATCTTGTACTTTGAAACCAAATTTTCACATCACATTGTACCAACCTGGTACACTTGCTTAGTTGCAACTCAATCTACAAAATCATGTGATAGCTCTATGTTCTTTCTGTAAAGAACTATCTGTCTCACTTCCTGAGAGTATTTTCTCTACTCTCTCTGCAACTGTTCCTCTGGGACTGGGACTCTGCACCTACAACTGCTCTGAAACTGAGAATGATTGCTCCATTCTCACTGCGGTTGTTGAACTCTGAGAGTAACTCTTCTACTCCATCACGACAACAACTTCATCTGAAACTGAGAGTGGCTCAATAACTGACATCGAGGGTAGCTTATCCTCTTTCTTTGAAGGTAACTCAATCTTCTATTTTAGTCATGTCTCCATGGCCCAAATCATGTACTACACCAACTAGCACTAGAGATAGCTCAATCTCAAATACATGTATTTTCATACCTTCTCCCTCTGAATCTCATATTGTGTCGACTTCTTTTAATGAATCATGTTTGTTCTATATACTTCTTCTAATTACTGGAGCAAGTGTCTCATCATAGTATTCTCCCTCTTGCTAGGAGAATCCTCTTGACACAAATTAGGCTTTGTACATATTTATACTGTTATTTGCAGCATGCTTGATTTGTTAGATCAATCTTGGAAGTCACCACTGACTTCCCTTATAGTCTCAAGGAAAAATACATATCCTAGTCCTTTTGAGTGGCTTCCTCCTCTATCATTGAAACAAGGGAATATTCTCGGGAGATTTCATGTCTCCTAGAGGTCTTTGAAGCTACAATCTAGTATTCTCAACTCATGGCATCTATCTGCCAGTCTTGGAAGATGTCTCATTTTTCCATCCGATCCTTTCTAAGATCAAGCTTATTTTGAGTCTTGATTTCTTCTGAGTCTACAAAAAACTTCATAGTCTCTATAGGATATACTTGGTGTTGAATACCAAGTCTTAATATGAAAAGATGAGTCAAACTTCAAACTAATTTTGCTTCCTGTCAAGGTGGCTTCATTATCCATTGACCAAGTCTACCGTGAGTTCTATTCTAACGTTCAGTCATCTTTGGATCCTTCAGCTCCTCATGATTTGTCTCCATCTGGGATGTTTTGTATCTAGGAAAAGTAGCTTCTTCTTCTTCTTCTTCTTTGGTATATGGATGTATACGGGCATATATACAACTTGGATAGTTTGCTCCATGTCTCATCTAATATAATTCCTCCTGCAATCGTCACTATATGTCCCTCAAGGTTATCACCTGTGACCTACTCGGAACAAGAACAACAAGGAAGAAACAATAGAAAAGAATAATACTCTTTATAATAATAATAAAACAATAGCGAGAACAAGCGCCACAGTAGCTCCTTTAGAGCTATCACTTGTAACCTATTTGAAACAAGGGTAAAAATTAAGAAATACAATAATAATGAATGAGATAAACACTCTTCTAGTGTTGTCATCAATCATTCATCCATGGTAACCTGGAAACAAAACAAGAAGTTTCTCCTGGAACCTGGAGTCTTGTCCTCAAGGATGAGTGTGTTGCTTTTCTTCCGAGTCTCCTTCACTCAAGATTGTTAAGTTTTGAGATATTATTAGGTTTCTTTTCAATTTACTAGATAAAAATAACATAGGTAGGATCACTGAGAGAAACACAATCACAAGATACACAACATTTATCCTGGGAAACCCTCATGTGGGAGAAAACCCAGAAATTTTTTCCTTAATATAGATAGCCAATACAATGCCAAGACAATAAACCAAAACACTAGAGAATATCCAACACTGAGCAATGCACCTCTCTCTTCCTTCTCCCAATTGCAGCGACCAAAATTGCACACTTGATGAGTGAATGAGTGAGTGATATGATGAAGTGTTGGCTTCCTTTATTTATATTGGCTGGCAGGTGTTGGAAAGGTGTCTCTTCACTGGGCAGGGCCGACTTGTCTTCTTAGTGGTTAAAACCACTTTAATTAGGCCTGGGGGCTGACTTCTTAATTTGCATAATACAATTAGGGTTTGACCAACCCACAAAAAGGGGATTTCGTCAATTACAATGCCTGACATGATCAATCAACAAAAGGAGATTGATCTAATGAATAATGATTCAATAATAAATAGAATACTCTTTGCAGTTACAATATTTCAACACTCCCCCTTAACAAGAAGGGTATTCTACAACATCATCGGGAGAGAGAGAGAGAGAGGGAAACAACATCAACAACATCTGGAACACTGACTGACATATCTATAAATCATCGAAAGTTTTTCTCATCATCATCGTTCACAGCATGGAGCTAGAGTAGCATCATCATCCTCATCAACATGAGGCTAAAGTAATATCATCATCTTCTTTAGCGTGAGGCTAAAGTAATATCATCAACATCTTTAGCATGAGGATAAAGTAACATCATCATCTTCTTTAGCATGAGGCTAAAGTAATATCATCAACATCTTTAGCATGAGGCTAAAATAACATCATCATCATCATCATCTTCAGCAAGAAGCTGAAGTGGCATCATCATCATCTTCAGCAAGAAGTTGAAGTGGCATCATCATCATCTGCATCAACATGGATTAGTATAACACTAATACATCATCATCATCAATAACAACACAAGGTTGATACAACATCAACAACAACAGTATCACAACACGAAGGTCGAAGCATCATCAACATCAGCACTAGGCTGGAAATATTCAACACAAAGCTGGCATCTCAACAACATCAACACGAAGCTGAAAATCTACAGCACGAGGCTGGCATCACAACCACATCAACACGAAGCTGGAAATCTTTAGCATGAAGCTGACATCTCAACAACATTAGCACGAAGCTGAAAATCTTCAGCACGAGGTTGGCATCACAGCAACATCAACACGAAGATGGAAATCTTTAGCACAAAGCTGACATCTCAACAACATCAACACGAAGCTGTAAATATTCAGCACGAAGCTGGAAATCTTCAACACTAGGCTGGCATCAACAACATCAACATGAAGTTAGAAATCTTCAGCACTAGGATGGCATCAACAACATCTTGTGGTACTCTGACAGATACAAAGGATCTGCGCAGGAATCAAAAGATTCCCTAGGATATAAAATCCTAACGGAGCTACCACTACTGACCAAAGCTAGCATATACATGCACAAGTACTCTGGCAGCCCATCCTTATGGACCTTCGGGATCTGTCCAGGGATGATCAGTCCCCTAGGATATAAAATCCTAACTGAGCTACCCGCTATTTGGTCAGGATACCATAGTATCATCAACACTACTCCTCATTCGAGGGAGGTCCTTTTGGACTATACCAAACTTTTCTCAAAAGTATTTAAACTTTACATGAGACAGAGACTTGGTCTACAACCTGCTCATCTGTGGCAACATATTGGAGCTTTAAACTTCCCCTCTGCATCATATCATGAATGAAGTGATATCGGATCTCTATGTGATTTGAATCATCATGGAACACATCATTTTTATACAACTCTAGTTATCACATAGGATCATGGTGGCTTCCATATCTGGATCAAATAGATTTGTCAAAAACATTCGAAGCCATATGGCTTCACAACTGGTGGAACATGTTGCAATATATTCCTCTTATGTCGTGTTGGGAGCAATGCTGGGTTGCTTCCTACTCTGCCATGAAGTCATGGCTGACCCTAGACTGAAACAACATCCTAAAGTGTTTTTTTTATCAGAAACACTTCCATCTCAATCTGAATCAGTATATCCATACAATCTGAAGTCATGATCTCTAGTATAGCAGAGACCAAAATCCAATGTACCCTTAAGGTATCTCATCACATGTTTTGCATCATCAAGGTGAACACGTCTGGGTTCTACCACATACTAACTCAAAAGGTGTTCACAACAAAACATATATCCGTTCTAGTATTCGTTAGATACATCACTGAATCAATAATCTGTCTGTACAGAGTAGCATCAAGCAATTCTGACGAAGTGTCTACCAGGAGCTTCAACTTCATTTCCATGGAGGTGTACATGGATTTACATTCCAACATGTTTAAACCTCTTCATTATTTCAACTACATACTTCCCTTGGTTAAGGAATATCTTCTCTAGGCTCTGCCAAACTTCAAGACCTAAGAGATAAAGCATTAGGTATTTCATCAAACTCTATAGTGAGCTTCTTCGACAATCTGAGATGATAATTTCTTCATCTTGTCAAGAATAGATCATCTACATATAGTAGTAACATTACTGGTTCATCATTCATGACCCTAAGGTAAAGGTTAGAATCAACTTTACTCTTGGTAAAGCCCAACCTCTTCAGGAAACTGCCAATTATGCCATATCATTCTCTAGGAGCTTGATTCAACCTGTACATGTCCTTCTTCAACCTACAGACCCGAGTCTTTATATATTCAAATTCAAACCAAATTTTCACATAACATTGTACCAATCTGATACACTTGCTCAGCTACAACTCAATCTGCACAATCATCTGTTGTTGGAGTTACTTCACACACACCTATGATTTATTTTTCCTAAGGTTTTTATTTGTTTATTAGTCATAATTAGTCATTATCCAGTCTCCTATATTTTAGGAGAGAATATTCCACCTGGAGAATATTCTCTTTCAGTTCACACTTCAGTTTGACTAGTTGAGTTGAGTTTAGATGTTGCATTGGAATCATCACCATGCAACATTGGGATCATCACCATGCTAATTCCACCTTTCCTTGGTATCATCACCAAAGTGGCGCATTAGCCTTGATTCCTTGAGTTAACTCATCACTACTTTATGTTCAGTCAGTGAACTGAAGACTAGTTGACTAGTTAACTCAACTAGGTGGCAGTTCACTCTCGTAACTGCCTGGGAGACTAGAATAGGTGGCAGTTCACTCCCGTAACTACTGGTGTGTGTCCAGATCACTCTAGACCACCACTATGGTGACTTGGTTCACCTCAATTCGAACTCATTGAGTTATACAGAGTATATCATGTGTAAATTATTCATTATTCACAACGGTTAATGAGAATTCTTTCCATTCATTCTCTTCCTCTTCTTCTTTTTCCAATTCTCTCTGCAAATGTGTGTATCATTGTTTAGCTACATCTATTCTATGTAGGTCAACACATTTACATGGTATCAGAGCCGACGGACTGCTAAGAAAAAGCTACACCAAATTTTTTTGCAGGTACAAAAGATTGAAGACAACGAAAAGATGGAATTCCAAAAAGAATTCATTCTTACACCTTACAACTATTTTGAATTGAAGGAGAAAATAGCCATACATCTCCGATCCAGAGGGTTGTATAGGTTAAGCATGAATACATATACAGATCCGACATCAGCCATAGAAAAATCCAAGTACTTAAATCGCATGGATGAGGCACTCGAAACAATTTGCAGTCTTATTTCTCTCGATTTCCTTTTTCATGTATCTTCCTGTAAGACTCCTAATGAAGATTGGACCATATTGGAAGGGATCTTTGGGAAACAAGATGAGATGAGGGGACACATGCTGGAGGTGGAGCTTCTCACATTGGATCCAAAAAGGTTCGAGAATATCCAAGATTTCTTTACAAAATTCAAGGATTTACTGTCACAACTCAAAGCTTGTGGGGTTGATAAATCGAAGGAGGAGAAATAAATGGTTCTCGCCATTCTCTCCAAACTTGGTCCTGAATTATCTATATTTGTATCCACATTCCATACTGTCAGATTCGCCTCTAGAGCCACCTGGAAGATGCCTTCTCTTGAGTGTTGAAATAATGTAACTGCGAAGAGTATTCTTAATATTATTGTTATTTTATTATTAGGATTAATCCCCATTATGGATTAATCATGTCAGTAATTGTATTAGGACCAAATTCCCTTTTGCGGATTGGTAATCGGACAATTGTAATAGACAGAATAAGAAGTCGGCCCCAATAGTTATTATTGAGACCCAAAATTAATTAAAGGTGGGTTTACCCACCCAGAGTGAGAGGTCAGCCCTGCCAGTGAAACCCTTTCACACGTGCTAGTCTTGTATATATAGGAGGCTAGCGCCTCACTTTATCATACAACTCACTTGCTCATTCTCTTATGAGGCAAGCTACAATTACCAGTTGGAAAGAGGAGAAGAACAGTGGTGCATCTTTTGGGGAGGACTATCTGTATTGGTTTGAGTTATCTCTTGAACATTGTATTAGCAATTTATGATAAGGAAGTTTTCGATAGGTTTTCTTCCCCTAGAGGGTTTCCCAGGTTAAATGGTGTGTCTCTTGTGAATGTGTCTTTCTCAGTGATCTTGTTCTTATGATTCTCTTATCTATTGAAATGAAAAAAACTATAATAATGGCATAAACATTAACATGGTATCAGAGCCAACCTGAAGGAAACAAAATTTGCAAGAGAAAAACGTCACTGTTGCAGTACCTGCAAATTAGGGTTTTGCAAAAGTAACTCTTTTCATCTCCCTAAACACCTAGAAAGTTGTGCCCTCCCCCAAGGATCAATTTGGCACCTAGAGCGCACCTTTTCAGTGGTTGTATCTCCCGGAAAGTGAAACCCTAGTTTCACAAAAGTACCAGAAGTACCAAAGTACCAAAAGTACTAGAAGCACCAGTCCAAAAATCCGCAGATCAGATTTGAAGGGGTAAAAATTGGATTTTCTCAGATCTAAGGATACCAGGCTACTCACCTCAGCCAAGCGCACCTTCTGGTAAGGTCAAAATTTGATTTTAAGAATTTTCAATTTTTGGTCATTTTCGTAGCCTCAAGTACAAGATGTCTGCAAGCACAAAGCTTGTTGAGAAACTAGAAGGCATAGACAACTTCCGTGCCTGGAAGTATAGGATTGGTCTGATCCTTGCAAAGAATGACCTAGAAAAATTTATCAAAGAAGAAGTGGAGGAACCTAAAGATGCCGTAGAGAAAGCAAAGCATCAGAAGGACTCAATCAGGGCTCAAGAATCATTTGAGATTCAATCAAAGACCACCTGATCCTGTATGTATCGTCCAAGAAGACTCTGAAGGAAATGTTTGACTCTCTAAGCAAACTATATGAAGGAAAGAACATCAATCGAAAGATGAATCTAAGAACTCAATTGAAGAATACCAAGATGCAGAAAGGAGAAATGATTCAAGAATATTTCTCTCGAATCTCAGAAATAAAATAACAGTTAAAAGCGATTGGAGAAACCATCGACAAAGACGAATTCGTAATAACAACCCTAAATGGTCTCGCAATACCTTGGGATGCTTTCATCCAGTCAGTATGTGGCAGAAAGGAGAAACTACAATTTGAAAGCCTATGGGAAGAATGCACCCAAGAGGAGACAAGGGTAGCCAACCGTGAAGCACTATTAGCAAGGGATGATGATCAAGCCCTAACTACTCATACAAAAGGAGGAAGGAATAAACCCTACTTCAAAATGGAATCTCATAGAGAACTGCAACCATCAAACAAATTCAACAGCCAAGAATCTCATTCAAGAAATTTTCAGAAGAAAGGACAACGCAAGGGACGAGATCTCTCATCTATACAATGCTATCATTGTGATAATATGGGACACAAGGCGAATAATTGTCCAGTCAGAAGAGAAGAATACAAGAGGAAGCACAAAAGGAAACATGCTCGCATAGCCGAAGATGAAGAACCACCTATGAAGATGATTAAGGACCATGTCTTGATCTCAGCTCTCTCAGGATCTGTATCACCTGGAGAGGACACATGACTCATTGATAGCAGTGCATCAAAACATATGACGGGTAAGAAAAATACTCTCTCTTGTATTTCAGAAAATAAGTTTTCTTAGAAAGTAACTCTTGGAGATGATTATCAATATCCCATCAAGGGAATAGGAGAATCAAACTACAAGCTAGATTCAGAAAAC
>ML777556.1:930335-941084 GCA_009831015.1 Picea engelmannii | reverse complement strand
ATTGGTTTGAGTTATCTCTTGAACATTGTATTAGCAATTTATGATAAGGAAGTTTTTGTTGGGTTTTCTTCCCCTAGAGGGTTTCCCATGATAAATGTTGTGTCTCTTGTGAATGTGTATTTCTCAGTGATCTTGTTCTTATGATGATCTTATCTATTGAAATGCAAAGAACTATAATAACGGCATAAACATTAACAATGAGGACTTTATTGAATCCTTGACACGAGAAAACCAATCTCATCAACATGGGCGCAATCAAAGGCCCAAGGGCGCATGCACTCATTGTGCATGATGGCAGCCACAAATATCATAAATCTAAAGATAAAGATAAGTGGAAAGATCACGCACATACGAAGAAGGAAGGGTACACAAAACCCTTCACTGATGCCTCCAAATCCAAAGGAGAAAAGGGAAGAAAACGAGAGAAATGCACATACTGTCACAAAGGATTCCATTCAGAATCTGCATGCATGCAAAAACAAATAGATCTGATGTCTCAGATACTTCAGCAAAACAACCTTGGAGATCGCATCCCCGAGGGTGCAAAGAAGAAGAAGCCAGAAGATCTGAATTCCAAGAAAGGCAATTCTAGCCATGCCTTGATTGCAATCAACTCCTCTCCTGATGCTTGGATCGTAGATTCAGGAGCATCACATCACATGGTTGCCTCAGAAGCAGTCTATTCTTCTTTGTATGCATGCAAAGGTCCTCGTATTCTGATGGGGGACAACTCTTCTGTTGAAGTCACTGACAAAGGAAGGATTGAACTCACCAACGGAAGCTTCGAGAACATGCTGCATGTTCCCAAGCTTTCTGTCAACCTTCTCTCCGTGTATCAGATGATGAATTCTGGCACCGAAAAGAAATTCGTATTCACACCAAATTCCGTGGACATATACGACATGCAAACCAACTCCAGGGTTGCTACCAGTGAGGTAAATCATCAATCTAGATTGTATACATTTTATGAATTCATTGAACCTGATTTTGCTTTACTGCTTACTCATGCTAATGAAAGTAGTAGGATATGGCACGAAAGGTTTGGACATTTGAATTTCAGATACATGCAACAGCTTAGCAAGCACAAATTAGTTGATGGTCTACTAGACATCCTCTTCTCCAAGGGAGTATGTGAGGGATGTGTTCTCGAAAAACACCCTCAAGAGAAATTCGTCAAAGGAAAGTCTCAGCGAGCTTCCGCACCTTTAGATCTGATCCACAGTGACCTCATGGGTCCTTTTCCGCATCCATCGATCAACAAAGCGAGGTTTGTTCTCATTTTTGTTGATGGTTTCTCACGTTTTACTTGGATCTACTTTCTCAGGCAAAAATCCGAGGTCTTTCAACACCTCAAAGATTTCAAAGCTTTGGTTGAGACACAATCCAGAAAGAAGATCAAATTCCTCCACACTGATAACGAGGGAGAGTATGTGAATCATGAGATTCATAATCTTTGCCATGAGGCAGGGATTCAGTTGTAGCATACAGTTCCCTACATTCCGCAACAAAACGGAGTTGTTGAGCAGAAAAACAGATCTCTAAAGGAGATGGCATCTTGCATGTTGCATGCAAAGTCACTACCATAGAGACTATGGGCCGAAGCACTTAACTGTGCAACATACATCCAAAACAGATCTCCTCATAGATCTATCAAGGATAAGACCCCCTACGAGGCTTGGAGCGGCCTCAAACTGGAAGTGACCCACTTTCGCATTTTTGGTTCTCGTGCATGGGCCCGCATTCCCTCTAAAAAGAGGAAGGCACTTGATCCACAGAGCAATGAGTGCATTTTTGTTGGATACCCTGACGGTGTGAAGGGATATCAGTTTATTGATCTTTCCTCAGACCATCTCATCATTGAGCGTAGTGTCCAATTCGAGGAAAGTGTCTCGCATGTACCTCAACAGCCGCATGCACACACCTTCACTTTTCCACCTGGTCGAGATGATGAGCATTCACATGTTGACTCTTCTTTAGATGAGAGTTCTGATTCAGAGGACTCAGAGGATTCAGATTCAGATTCAGAGTCAGTGCAGTCAGATGCAGAGTCAGAGTCTCCAGATGAAGTTGCAAAGCCATAGCAGAGGCCCAAGTGAGCACAGACTACTCTTCAAGATGCAGGGGATCTCGTTGGTGATCCAGCTGATACCAGGAGAACTCGATATGATTTCGAGGAGCCTCTTGTTGCACTCACTGCCAATGAACTATTGCCTTCCATGCATCTTTTCTTGGTTCAGTCTTCAGATCCACAGTCTTATGGTGAGGCTGTTGGAAATCCCTTTTGGGAATTCGCCATGCAGGAGAAGTACAACTCCCTCCTCGAGAACTAGACTTGGGATCTGGTTCCCCTTCCTTCTAGGAGGAAACTTGTCAGATGCAGATGGGTCTATAGGACCAAGAGCGCAGCGGATGGACAAATTAGCAGATACAAAGCCAGGCTTGTCGCCAAAGGCTTTCAACAGGTTCATGGTATTGACTATGATGAGACCTTCGCTCCAGTAGCGAAGATGGATTCCATACGATTGGCACTTTCCATTGCGGCAGCCAAGGGATGGGAAGTCCATAAGATGGACGTGAAGAATTCATTTCTTCACGGTGATCTCTCTAAGGAGATCTGCATGGAGCAGCCCCAAGGATTTATGCAGGACTCATCTTTGGTCTGTCGACTGAAGAAGTCACTTTATGGCATCAAGCAGGCTACGAGGGCATGGTATGCCAAGATGGATGCCTACCTATTGTCACATAACTTTGTACGTTGTAAATCAGACCTGAATATATACATGCTCAGGACGGTTGATTCACTTCTACTTTTAGTTCTGTATGTCGATGATTTGTTGATCACCGGTTGCTCGACTTCAACAATAGTTGCAGTCAAGAGGATTCTTCATGACAGGTTTTTGATGACGGACATGGGTCCACTACATTTCTTCCTTGGCCTTGAGATCAGTCAAGATGCATCAGGCATCAAACTGTCTCAAGCCAAGTATGCACGAGATCTCCTTGAGAGATTTCACATGACAGACTGCAATTCTGCTCCGACTCCTTTCCTATCAGGAGTCAAACTTGAGGATGGCGGGGTGACTCCATTGGTTGACAACACAATGTACAGACAGCTAGTGGGGATCTTGTTGTATCTCACACACTCCAGACCAGACCTCTCATATGCAGTTGGCACAGTTTCCAGGTTCATGCAGGAGCCGCATGAGCTACATTGGAAAGTTGCAAAGCGTATCCTTCAATATGTACAGGGCACCATCACCTTTGGGATTCATTATGCAACAGACTCTACATTAGATCTCATTGGGTTTACTGATTCTGACTGGGCTGGCGATAGCATTGATCGCAAGTCCACATCTGGTTACTCACTTAGTCTTGGTTCCGAGCCTATATGTTGGTCGAGCAAGAAGCAAGTTGCCATTGTTCTATCTTTAGCCGAGGCAGAGTACAGAGGGGTAGTTAACATAACCATTCAGGCTATGTGGCTACAACATTTTCTCACTGAGTTGGGCATTCGGTTTCATTGGTTGATCATCATCTGGTGTGACAACCAGAGCCTTCTGAAGTTATGCAAAGATCCAGTTCAGAGGTAGCAGACGAAGCACATCGAGATCCACATGCACTACATACGGGACTTAGTACACGAGGGGATCATCGACTTATATTTTTTTCCTTCACCAAAACAGACGATAGATATTTTCACCAAGACCTTCACTGAGCAGAAATCCCATTCTCTGCAAGGTCGTCTTGGAGTGAAGGAAACAGTTGCCTAGCAACTGTAGTTCTTCTTTTTTTACATACATTGTACCTTGAGGGGGGGGGGTTTCCCATGAGGTTTTCCCTCTTTCCTCACTTTATTTTCAGTGTATCTTTTGTACTTGGGAACCTAACATGGCCTCGTTGTCGGGACCCAATCTTTATTTTCACCATAGTGATGTCTAGGGGGGGTGTTGGAGTTACTTCACACACACCTAGGATTTCTTTTTCCTAAGGTTTTTATTTGTTTATTAGTCATAATTAGTCATTATCCAGTCTCCTATATTTTAGGAGAGAATATTCCACCTGGAGAATATTCTCTTTCAGTTCACACTTCAGTTTGACTAGTTGAGTTGAGTTTAGATGTTGCATTGGGATCATCACCATGCAACATTGGGATCATCACCATGCTAATTCCACCTTGCCTTGGTATCATCACCAAAGTGGTGTATTAGCCTTGATTCCTTGAGTTAACTCCTCACTACTTTTTGTTCAGTCAGTTAANTGAAGACTAGTTGACTAGTTAACTCAACTAGGTGGCAGTTCACTCCCGTAACTGCCTGAGAGACTAGAATAGGTGGCAGTTCACTCCTGTAATTGCTGGTGTGTGTCCAGATCACTCTAGACCACCACTATGGCGACTTGGTTCACCTCAAGTTGAACTCATTGAGTTATACAGAGTATATCATGTGTAAATTATTCATTATTCACAACGGTTAATGAGAATTATTTCCATTCTTTCTCTTCTTCTTCTTCTTCTTTTTCCAATTATCTCTGCAAATGTGCGTATCATTGTTTAGCTAGATCTATTATGTGCAGGTCAACACATTTACATGTGTTAGCTCTATGTGCTCTTTGCAAAGCACTATCTGTCTCACTGCCTGAGAGTATGTCCTCTCCTCTTTCTGCAACTGTTCCTTCTGGAATTAGGAGTCTGCACCTGCAGCTGCTTTGAGGCTGAGAATGACTGCTTCATCCTCACTGTGGTTGCTGAAATCTTAGAGTAACTCCTCTTATTCTATCACGACAACAACTTCATCTAAAACTGAGAGTGGCTCAATAACTGATATTGAAGGTATCTCTTTTTCTTTCATGGAGGTAACTCTATCTTTTATCGTAGTCATGTCTCCAAGACCCAACTAATGCAATGCACCAACTTCCAGTCAATTTTAAATATGATTATTGTTCCCCCTGCATCTCATACTATATATAAATCATGGTTGTTCTAGTTGTCTTCATAAATAATCGAACTATTTCTTCAACTACTGGAGTAAGCATCTCGTCATAGTCTTCTCCCTCTTGCTGGGAGAATCCTCTGGACACACATTAGGCTTTGTACATCTGCAACATGCTTGATCTATTTAAATCAATATTGGAAGTCAATACTGACTTCTCTTCTAGTCTCACGGAAGAATCCATATCCTAGTCTTTCTGACTGGCTTCCTTCTCAGTCACTGAAACAAGGAAATCTTCCGAGGAGATTTCATATCTCCTAGAAGTTTCTGAAGCTACGATCTAGTCTTCTCATGCCATCCGTCTCCCAGTCCTGGAAGTTGTCTCTTCATCTGATCCTTTCTGAGCTCAGGCTTACTCTTGATTTCTTCTGAGTCTACAAGGACATCATCATCTCTTATGGGGTATACTTGGTGTTGAATACCAAGTCTAAATATGAAAAGCTGAGTCAAACTTCAAACAAGCTCTGCTTCCCGTCAAGGTGGCTTCATTATACTTTGACCAAGTCTACTGTGAGTTCTTGTTCTAATGTTCGGTCATCTTTGGAGCCTTCTATTCCTTACAATCAATCTCCATATGAGATACTCTAGATCTCAAAGGATAGTTTCTTCTTCATCTTCTTTGGTACATGAATGTATATGGTCATGTACATAATCTACTTCATGTCTCATCTAATCTATTGCCTTCTGCAACCTTCACTATAGTTTCATCAGGGTTATCACCTGTGACCTGAAACAAGGTCAACAAAACAATAAGCAAGAATAATACTCTTTTGATAATAGTAATAAAACAATAGCACGAATAATCATCACATTGGCTCCTTTAGAGCTATCACTTGTGACCTGTCTGAAGCAAAGATCAAAAGTAAGAAACACAATACAAAATGAGATCAACACTCTTCTAGTGTTGTGATCAAACATTCCTCCATGATAACCTGGAACCAACACAAGAAGTTTCTCCTAGAGATGTTAGTTGTATCTGGTAAATGGTTACATTAAGCATTTATCTCAATATGCTCACATGCTACCAAGTATAATACTTTTCAAAGATTGCTACCTCAACTATAGTGTTTACTTGTAATGGGGTAGTTATCAACTTTGTCATGTGCAACCTTGAATCTTATCAACTTAATTAATCAAACCTGGAATCTGAAGTCTTGTCCTCAAGAATGAGTGTGTTGCTTTTCTTCCAAGTCTCCTTCACTCAAGATGACAAGTGCTTTCTTCAACCCGTCTTTTGTACTAAGACAATATGTTATCTTGACATAAAGTTGGGTTAGAGAATAAACTCTATGATCTCAACTTTAATCAATCTAATACTTTGACTTAAATTTTGACCAAAGGTTAGTATGATGGTCATAGCTTCAACATGAAACCTATATCAAAATAATGTCATAACAAATAGATGCATATCAAAATAATCAAACCTGGGTTGCATTATTCCTCTAAATGTGTTGGATTTGAGATCCTTCTAGATCTATGGCAAGAGATCCCTTCTCTTGCAAATACCCTTTAAAGCTTAATAGTTTAAACATATGTGAATACATACCTTTGATAGTATTTGCAAGTAGTGGCACCATCTGGTAGCAATGGTAATAATTACCAACTCTTAAAAACTTCAAGGGTGACTGCAATTGATATTGTAGTTGATACTTCCACTGATACTGCATTTGCAATTGATGTTGCAACTGATTCTAAAACTGCAACTGCAACTGTAACTTAGGGTTTTATGAGGAAACCCTAATTTTTTAAACTTCAAATTTTGAAATTTTGATCCAGGGGCTAGATGCACTAAGTTGAGGTGAGTAAGCTGGTGCAGTAAGATTTCCGAAAATCCAAATTTTACCCCTTGAAAATGAGTTTGAGGAAATTTGGACTAGTACTTCCGGTACTGGTTTTGGTTTCCTGGTTTTTTGGTTTTTTGGTACTTCTGGTTTTTTGGTTTTCTAGTACTTCTGGATTTTTAGTACCAGTCAAAAACTAGGTTTGACTTTCTGGAGGCTCTGTCCATTGAAAAAGTGCGCTCAAGCTGCCAAAAGATTCACTAGGGTAGGGCACACTTTTCTAGATGGTTTTTAGGCAAAAATTCCTCTCCAACAAAAGACCTAATTTTCTTGTACGACAACAATGACGTTTTTCTTTATCCAGTGAAAGATGCTCTCTTCAGTTTAGCTCTAAACCCATGTTAAGTTTTGAGTTATTATTAGATTTCTTTTCAATTTACTAGATAACAATAACATAGGTAGGATCACTGAGAGAAACACAATCACAAGATACACAACATTTATCTTGGGAAACCCTCATGGAGGAGACAACCCAACAAAAACTTCCTTAATATAGATAGCTAATACAATGCCAAGACAATAAACCAAAACACTAGAGAATATCCAACATTGAGCAATGCACCTCTCTCTTCCTTCTTCTCCCAACTACCGCTACCAAACTTTCACACTTGATGAGCGAATGAGTGAGTGAGATAATGAGGTGTTGGCTTCCTTTATTTATATTGGTTGGCAAGTGCTGGAAAGGTGTCTCTTCACTGGGCAGGGCCGACTTGTCTTCTTAGTGGTTAAAACCACTTTAATTAGGCCTGGGGGCCGACTTCTTAATTTGAATAATACAATTAGGGTTTGACCAATTCGCAAAAGGGGATTTGGTCAATTAAAATGCCCTACATGATCAATCCACAAAAGGGTATTGATATAATGAATAATGACTCAATAATAAATAGAATACTCTCTGTAGTTACAATATTTCAACAAAGATGACAAGTAATTTATTCAACCTGACCCTTGTACCAAGGCAATATGATATCTTGACAGAAATATGAGTTAGGGAATAAAATCTATAATCTCAACTTTAATCAATCTAATACTTTGAATTTAATTTTGACCAATGGTTAGTATGATAACTTCAACATATCAAAATGCCACATGGATATTCATAAGATTACAATAATGCAATAACAAGTAGAGGCATATCAAAGTAATCAAACCTGGGGTGCATAGTTCCTCTGAATGTGTTGGATCTGAGATCCCTATGGATCTACGATTGTTGTTTAGACAAAATATCATTTCTCTTGAAAATACGTTTTAAAATAATGATACGGTTTAAACATATGTAAGTACATACCTCTAACAACATCCGCATGTAGTGGCACCATCCGACAACAGTCGCAAGCAATAATGAACCTTTAAAACTTCAAAGGTGCTTCAACTTGTAAATTAAAGTTAGTTGGATATTTGCTAGGGTAAGGCACACTAGGACAATAAAAATTAGTCCCAACACTTCACAAAAACTTTCACTGCAATTGGTACTTTAGCTAGTGTTGCAACTGGTGTTTCAACTGGCATGAAGGAACTAGCACTGCAACTGCAACTGATATTGCAACTGGTACTGTAACTGCAATTGGTACTACAACTACAACTTAGGGTTTTATGAGGAAACCCTAATTTATCAAACTTCAAATTTTGGAATTCTAATCCAGGGACTAGATGTGCCCTCCTAGGGAGAGCTCCTAGGTTATCTTAATTTCACCAACATTCTTCAACAAAGGTAAAAACATCACTTTTAGGGTTTGTGCAAATAATTTTGCAGCAGTTGCAACACTGAAAATTGAATTTTGGAGAGAGTGCGTTGAGGCTATTCACTTCTTTATAAACTATGAGTTGGTCTCTTTCTGGCCTGCTCTGATACCATTGAAATTTTTTACTTATACAACTAGTAGTTACAGTTCTTTATTATTATAACCATTTGGCACATTAGTTGCATAAATAAGATCACTAAAAGATAGGCAATCAAAGAAACAATAGAGACACACAGATTATCATGGGAAACCCTCATGGGGGAGAAAACCTAACAAAATCTTCCTCAATATAGATAGACCAAAGACCGAACATAATATCCTCCTCTACTCCTTCACTAGGAAGAGTAGTGCACCACTTAACCAAGAAATACAAAGAGATAGACCAAAAACCCTACTTGACGTCACCCTCAGTTGCAACAGCTTCTCCTCTAAGACTTGAGCACTGTAGAGCTAAGTGTGTGTGTGTGTGTCCAAATGAGGCACTGACCTCTCTTATAAATAGTGGTATGGCCAACCTATAATTATGTCTGGGCCGACCTGTCACGTTACCCTCTTAATTTACAATTATTTGTCAAGGCACAATAGGGACGACGTTTACTAAGGGAAAATAGGGCCTAATTAAATATAATATAATACTATTATTCAACTCTCTCTCAGGTATAATATTCTTCGAAGTTACAATATTTCAACAGAAATCACTTGAGTATTGATGCATCTTACACTGAAAACATTTTCATCTTCTCACATTGTCCTTGATAATGGGGGAATAACAAATGTCAATGATTGACAGTCGGGCTTTAGGTTTCAAAGTCTTATCAATCAAGCAGTAACAAGTGAGCGTTATTTGGTTTGTGGTCTCCCAAAACCACCATATTGGTTTGTGGTTTTCCTTAAACCACCACTTAGTAGAAGACTTACAACTTCTTCTAGACAACAGTTTGTGGTTTTCCTTAAACCTCCATCTAGTAGAAGACTTCAACTTCTTCTAGAGAACAATTTATGGCCATATTTAAACCAACATTTGAGATCACTTCCAATTAGTAGAAGACATCAGCTTCCATCTTCTAGCTAATTAGGAAATGCTCTAGGAACAATTGAGACTTAGAGCCAAGTTCCATAGTTTATGGTCATCCGTAAACCACCATATTGGTTTTTGGTCTTCCTTAAACCACCAACACCATTTATTAGAAAACATCAACTTCTGCTAGCCATTTGGTTTATGGCGACTGGAGAAAAAGCCTCCTCATACTCCACTCCCTCTTTCACGAAGAACCCTCTCACCACGAACCTCGCCTTATACTTCTCGATGATACATTATCTGCAATCATATAGATCCACTTGGAAGTCACCACAGACTTAGTTTCTAGTCTCAGAACTATGTCCCACACATTATTCTTCAAGATGGACTGATACTCCTCCATCATGGAATCCTTCCAAACATGTTGCCCGGCTACCTCCTCAAAATTGGAAGGCTCGAAATCAATAATTGTTGATTTTTCAATAAGATAGGTTAAGCATGTAGTTCATTCCATTTTTGCATTTGTCTTAACCATAAACAATAATGTTGCAGCAACCAAGATCACAAGAAGAAACACCATGCACAAGAACACAAGAAGTATCCTGGGAAACCCTTCTCAACAAGGGAAGAAAACCCATCCAAATCCTTCACCACCAATAATACTTGGCACACAAGAGGGTGCTCAAACTCTAGAAGGCTAGCACCCAAGAGAGGTGCGCACCTTTTCCCAAGAAGATGTACTTGCTGAAATTTCCAAATTCATGTGAAAGATATGATTCATCAATGGGGAATTTACCTTTACTTATACTAAATTGAACCTGTCAACATAAGTGTCTATTAGCACAACATGGCCGACATCAATAGCTTATAATATAATTAATATTAACCAGATTAATTATCTTTTACATTAATTATCTTTTACATTACAATTAGGGTTACAGGCAGGTCTGACTCTTGAACAATATAGTAAGGGATCTTATACACCCACTAGTGCTCATCCATTAGGGGTGTTACCCATGATTTTGGTCATCATGATGGTGTATTGATGATGGTGTACTCAGACTCCTCATAAGAACTTTCTCTTGAGAAAAGTTACATTCATCTCTTCCCAGAAAATCTACTTTTGAAGAGAGTTCGTAGGTTGCTAGTATCCTAGGGTG
>ML777556.1:912764-923673 GCA_009831015.1 Picea engelmannii | reverse complement strand
GAAACAAGGCACCATTCATGTATGCGTTGATTATAGGGATATCAACAAAGCTTGTCCCAAAGACAACTTTCCTACCCCCTTCGTCGATCAGATTGTCGATGATTGCGCCGGAAGTGAAATCTTCTCTCTCATGGATGGTTTCTCTAGGTATAATCAAATCAACATTGTTCCCGATGATCAACATAAGACTGCTTTTATTTGTCCTTGGGGTACTTTTGCCTATTGGAAGCTTCCTTTCGGTCTCAAGAACGCTGGCGCAACTTTTCAACGCGCTATGTCTTATGCTTTCCATGATATCAAGCACATCGTTCAACCATATCTGGACGATTTACCCGCTCACTCAATGCACCAAGTCGATTACCCAACCCACCTCCGAGCCATTTTCGTTCGCTGTCGGTTCTACTGTATACGTTTGAATCCTCATAAGTGTGTTTTCTGCATGGAATCCGGCCGCCTTCTAGGTTTTATCGTTTTGCGTCAAGGGATCAGGGTGGATCCTTTAAAGGTTGAGGCAATACTTAATCTCCCTCCTCCTTCTACACTTCGCCAGTTACAAAGTTTGCAGGGGAAAGCAAACTTTCTTCGCCGTTTTATCCCAAATTACACCGAGATAACTCATGGATTTACGCAGTTATTAAAAAAGGGGTCTGAGTTCATCTGGGATACCATTGCCAACAATGCTTTCGAAGCTTTGAAATTGTCCCTAACGTGTGCTCCGCTTCTCTTTCCCCCCGATTACAGTCGCAATTATTTCCTTTACCTTGTTGCCTCGGATTACACCATTGGTATGGTTCTCGTCCAAGAGGATGATGCTAACGACGAACATGTTATTTACTACTTGAGTCGAAGTTTAACGCCTACCGAAATCAAGTATTTACATGTCGAAAAACTGGCCTTGGCTGCCCTCCAAGCCGTCCAACGCTTCCGGCACTATATCCTCTCACAAAAAACTACAATGATTTCTAACTGCAACACTATGCAACACATTCTTACACGTCAATTGCTAAGGGGCAAATACTCCAAATGGATTGTGATACTCCAGGAGTTTGACTTGGAATTCGAACACGCCAAGTCTAAGAAGTCCTCAGTGTTTGCTGAGTTGATATGCGACTTTCCCTATTCTGAAACGGAAAATGTAGCAGCTGATTCATTACCTGATGAATCCCTTTTCCTCATCAGCACTTATGATCTTTGGTATGGTGATATCATTATATATCTCCAAACCCATACTTTCCAGCCAACTTTGTCCAGTATTGACCGACGTCGAATACGCTATCAAGCTCATCAATATATTATCATCGGGGATACTCTTTATCGTCGGGGGATTGACTCTGTTTTTCGATGCTGCCTCACGTTCGATGAGGCCGATAGAGCTCTGAATGACTATCATTCTGGAGCCTATGGTGGTCATATGTCTGGGTATGCTACTGCCCAGAAGATTTTACGAGCAGGGTATTTTTGGCCTTCTTTGTTTAACGACTACATCATCGCCATTCAAAAATGTCATGCTTGCCATACCTATAATAACAAGATACGGTCACATCCCGCTCCTCTTCACCCTGTGGTCTCTGTTGGTTCCTTTGCGAAATGGGGCATCGATTTCATGACATGTCACCCCCACTCGGCCGAGGGGCATGGATACATCATTGTAGCCGTAGATTACTTTACGAAATGGGCCGAGGCGATGCCGACATTTGACAACACTGGAAAGACCGCAGCATTATTCATTTTTAATCACATCATAGCTCGTTTTGGTGTTCCCCGAGCTATCGTCACTGATCACGGTAGCCACTTTAGAAACTTCATGATGTCTGAACTTACTGAAAAGTTGGGTCTTCGCCATGAAAACTCAACGCCCTATTACCCACAAGCCAACGGCCAAGTCGAAGCAATTAACAAATTTCTCATAACTATGCTTCGATGAATGATAGGGATTCACAAAACAAGTTGACACACAATGTTGTTTTCGGCATTGTGGGCTTACCGGACATCCGTCAAGTCCGCTACTGGGTTTACACCTTTCCGGTTAATCTATGGTTTGGAAGCCATTCTCCGGATTGAATGCGAGATACCCTCTTTAAAACTAGTTGTTGAACTCCTGCCAAACACTTCTGCTGAGGAAGAACGTCTATTGTATCTTATGCGATTAGACGAAACTCGACGCGATACCACCCTAGTCATAGAAGCTCAGAAAAAACGTGTCAAGGCCCAATACGACAAACATGTCAAGCCTCGCGTTTTCTCCGAAGGAGATCTCATTCTCCTCTATGAACAAGATCGAGATATGCTAGGAGCTGGAAAATTCGAAGCTATGTGGCGAGGTCCTTATATCGTTCGACGAGTTTTGGAAAAAGGGGCTTACGAGTTAGTAGATTACGATGGTATCCCTTTGAGTGAACCCAGGAATGGGTTGTACTTGAAGAAGTACTATGCATAAAATCACCTATGCACGAGTACTTGTATTTTTATTGTATCATACTTCTTGTGTGTTACTGTAGCTTGCTTTTGTCGTTATCTGGTCTCTGCCCTTATGTGACGTTGTGTTTGATTTCCATATGTCAGAGTCTTTGCTACCCTATATTGGCTTCGCTGATGGCGCTAGCCGTAGTACTCAGAACCTTGCTTCCGCTGCATGGGCAATTTACGCCCCTACAAACGAACTTGTCTCCTTACAAGGTGTGTGTCTCGACCGTGTGACCAATAATATTCCAGAGTATAGCGCCATTATCGAATTGTTGATTGATGCTATCTCGCTCGGAATCCATCATTTGGTTGTGTGACTCGATTCGCAGCTTGTAGTACTACAGTGAAGTAATGTCTATACTATTCGAAGTCCTACTTTGTTACGGGTGTATTTGCGAATTCGCCTCTTGGAACGTTATTTTGATTATATTGAATATCAACATATTCATAGATGTCTAAATACATTAATTGATGCATTGGCTAACTATGTATTAGACAAACATTTGGATCATTTATAAATCAATCACATCAATTTTCACACAACATAAGATAAATCGGTAGAAGTCGTATGTATATATAACGATCCAAAGAGTTTTTTACAAAAAAAAGTTTTGTCTGAAGACCAAAATGTCAAAAACTGAAGCTCATAACTTCTACAAAGTGACGTCATGGGTGACGTTCACGGTAACACACGACTGCCCGGGCAACCCTACAGAGCAGTCGACCAATGGACTCTGACACTCCTACTGTGTGACGCTGATAACGTCGTGGAACCTCTCCAAGAGGCATGTCTGGAATATTCGTCGTCAAACCCTCTAGGTTTTGTTCCACTGCTTGATAATCCTCGGCGTCCCATTGTGGCACTGGCGCTACCTCTCCTCGCCGCTGAATGGGAGAAGTACCAGGAGGTCGGTAAGGTCCCACATCTGTGTCATCAACAACGAATTTTGTTTTTAGTCTTTGGACGAACATATAAAAAACATTTGCATATGATAAAAATTCACAAAAACATTTAAAAAGAAAAAAATGTACTTCTTACCAAGTTCCCCCCACTGAGCATCCCCCGGCAGGACTAAGTCTGGATCTCCTCAGAAATCCAACCCGGAATAAGCATAATCGTCGACCATCAACATCTGTGGTCGCAGCCAGTCGAAGAAGGTATCATCATACTTGATAATTGGTCCAGCTACGTGTCGGGCCATGAGCTGACACCATCTCAGCATTCTTGGATCCCTGGGAGCCGGTAAATTCCACTCAACCTGCAACCTCAGTAATGGAACCCTCTCAAGAAAGAATGACACTAACAAAGACCTGTACCCGAATTGCTTCAGGTCGCCTCGTCTGCATTTGGTTAACTGTTTTTTCATGCTACGAAGCACAACATCTGCCCAGTTAAAAACCCGAGGTTCAGTACACTCTATGGCATACTGAAAGTAACTCTGGAGTGTCATGTGAGGAGCGGAGCTTCCAGCCATCCGAGAAATGGTGAACAAGATAGTACAGAGGGTTAAATATCGTACTCCCCAAATAGCTACTTTCCCTTTCTTCCTCTCTGCCTCGGGAACACAGTGTAAGCGACAGTACTCACTCATGGGCAGCCCACCACCTCTGCTACCAGTCAGGCTCACGTGGTACCCATGTCGTGACAGTCCTGTCAAGAAGTAAATGTCCTCAATATCTAAGGACAATGTGTGGACCCCTACATGAAATACCTGCTGATCGGGATCCCACATATGCACAAGATACTCTAATAACCTGATTTGGGCCCTCATGCCCGCGATACGAAAGTACTTCAGAATACCACAGTTTCTCAAAGCGGCAATAGTGGGTGGATGATTTTCGGCAATGGAATTATCTTCTTTGTGCTCCCTTTCGCGCCATTCCAGAACCATTTTGATGGCCAAATACCTGCATAAGAAGCACAAAAAGAAGATTAATAACTCTATTCATAAATTGGTTCTCTTTCATTGAGCAAAACTTCAAAAAAATTTATGCTTTGTGGTTCTCGCAGGTGCCCTTTAGGCACAGTGAGAGGTTCTCGCAGGCTACTGTGGGCTCACCTGCGAGAATGACCCATTCTCGCAGGTCCCATGTAGCCCACCTGTGAGAATGGCCGAGCGCCATAATAACCCCTAAAACAAACTCAAAATGATGGTTTTTACCAATGAAAATGAAAAATTAAACCATGAAAGAGTAGAGGACAAAGTGCCTACCTCACTACCGCTGACAGTTCGTCGAATGGATGCTCGTAACTCCTGCAATCTGACGCCAAATTTTAAGGGTAAAAGAGGGGTGTTGGGGCTCAAATAGTGGTAAAGTGAAAATGATATGGTAAAAAGAGTTTTTATTTCTTTATATTAACTTTTACCATGTTTATAATTTTTTATTCATTAAAACCTAAACCCTAATGCCCTTTTGAGTGTAACTTTTGCAGGCGTAACGACTTCGATGTTCATGTACAGGGATGTGAACATATTTTTTCTTCTTCATCACATGTTTTGATTGTTTTTTATGGTTTTTGTATAAAACCTTGAGCTGGGTCGTTGTCCGTTCTCACGCTCGAAAATACATGAGAACGCGATCGAGCATACTTTTATCACTTTTTCGGGCTCAACAAGGATATACGAAAAATGAAGCCCCCTGGAGTCCTCTTTAAGCTATTTTCAGACTCTCTAAACATGAAAAGATAGCCGAGCGACCTTGCTATTTTCACACTCGATAAAGTATTTGAAGAAAGCATCATGATGAGCGATAATTTATCTATTTTTCGGTCTCATCAGACTATTTTACGATAAAGGAACTGAGAGAGTTCTCTTTTAAGTGTTTTTCCAGACTCTATAATCATGAAAAACCTTCGAGTTTTCTATCTTTGGACTCGTTAAACAAACATCGACAGACCCGTCATGGGACCAAACCACTCCTTCCTAGGGTTCGTTAAACATACTCCGAAGGACTTATCCAAAGGATAAGCTTATATCAACAAGCATATGTTATCCTCCTCAAGCTTGCGTAAAAATAAAGAGGTACTCGCCAGAAATGGTGGGGGAAAATTTGGGAAAGGGATATGTTATCATCTTCGTATTTGATTGGCAGTAAGTGTCGCTCTTGAACATGACACCCCCTATTCATTATTTGAAGCCGGTTTGGGAAATCCATTTGTCTCTCATTCGATTTGTTATAAGGTCATACCCTGTGTCGTCTTTGAGTCAATGCTGCCAAATGATTGGTCATCTCGTTCATATGTTCAAGAGAAGTTCATCCAAAACCTCTATTGAGTCGGCCATCTGTAGTTGTCCATTCTCTCTGTGTCGGCCTTCCCTGTGTCCAGTTCAACTTACATCATACTCTGTTTCACCTTCAAAATCTGTTACTCATTTCGTGTCATTGATGGGGGATACATCAAGGCCCTCCTGTGACAAGTTTTGTTCCGTCGACTTCAGCTCATTATCCGGAAACAAGACTTAGAAATTCTTTGGTACCTTGGAGCTTGCATGTCTCAATGGCAGGTTTTCTCGCTTTCGACAGTGGGTTTACATCATTGACCCCTGATCGAAAGATTCCATCGGATGTTCGACCTCAACTCATTCATTCACATTCGAAGGATTGTACTAGAGTACCTTGGGAGTCATTGACATTAATGG
Organism: Picea engelmannii; assembly: GCA_009831015.1. Taxonomy (NCBI): domain Eukaryota; kingdom Viridiplantae; phylum Streptophyta; class Pinopsida; order Pinales; family Pinaceae; genus Picea; species Picea engelmannii. Next base: position 917,569 of record ML777556.1, on the reverse strand, counting down.
TGATTTCCCTCGCACTTGTTAACGGTTTCATCAATGACTGGTAATCAAGTGGTTTCTACCATGTTCGACTTCGACACATGTAATCACATGGTTAGATTCATACTTTTGGGCGACGAGATTGAAGACCCTGGATATCATCTCTTTGTCCAGGTTGCGATGGAATATGTATAATTTGCGACACATAGATCCACTGTGTATGTCTTGTGGCTATGTCGTCTTAATTTGAATTTTCTCGCATAGATCCACAGTGTATTCCTGGTGGCTATGCTATATTTTGACGGCATGGATCCACAGTGTATGATTGGTGGTCATGACCTATGTCTACAATGTCATCCATCTGTGATCTGAGTATGGGAATGCCTACCTCAGAATTAATATATACCATATTCTGCAGATGCTTGGTTGTTCACAGGTTTCCGATTAGGTGTGCTCCTAGTTTCCGACACACACATGCAGCTTACAAAGTCTTCCGGCTGTCACTGATTCCGACCTCATACTTTGGGGGGCATTCTGTTACCCATGATTTTGGTCATCATGATGGTGTATTAATGACGGTGTACTCAAGCTCCTCATAAGAACTTTCTCCTGAGAAAAATTACATTCATCTCTTCCCATAAAACTTACTTTTGAAGAGAGTTCGCAGGTTGCTAGTATCCTAGGGTGCGAGAATGACCCATTCTCGCAGGCTGCCTTAAGCTAGGGTGCAAACTTCTCACACTGTGCTGCATAGCTAGGGTGCAAACTCGTTCTAAAGCTTGGAAAAAGATATATTCTCGATGGTTCTAGAAAGGAATATTCTAGAAGAATGGGTTGGCATTCGAATGGTTATCCTTGTACTGGTTTCCCTGATATTGTGGGATCATTCTTATCCAAGTAACCATCTCATTCTCTCCTATATATTGATGGAATTCTCATGGAAAAGGTTAAGCAAGATTCATTGGAGAATTGGTGAAAAAATTGTGTGAAGGACTTAGCTTGAACAGAAGCTTGAAGACTCTAGTAAGTCTATCAAGAGGATTTGATCTTCTTCATGCAAAGATCGAGCAAGTGTGTGTGTTGGAGCCAAGAGACATCGAAAGGAAGCTTGCGACATCAAGGCGATCAGGTTGTAATCTTCTACTTTCAATTAATATGATACAGTGGCATGTTATTTTCCCATAAAGTCATTCTCACTTTATTGTGTAATTCCTTGATCATACACATAAGTTGACAGTTGAATATATTTTGCTATCTTCACTTTGGTTGGTTTGTGTTGTCTTGGTCTTGACCTCACGAGAGCACCGGAGCGAAGTGGGAGAAACAGAGACCCTAGGAAGCGATACAAAGGTATGTTACTTGTTCCTTCCTACTAGCTAATTCAATGGTCAAAACTTAGGGAAAGAGTCATGTCCTGTCCTGTTTTGTTCTAGATCCAGGTGGATCTAGGGAGATCTGTTAGTGTCTACACCTACCGATTTGTCCGATAACAAGGGGCACATTCATAGGGATGTCCATATCTTTGGCTCACTTCATTACACAGAAGAACCACTTCTTCACTAGTGCTCAGCCACTAGGATCATGTTCACCTGTTCTCGTCCACAGGCACGTCCACTGAACATATCTTCTTTCCCACTACATTACACAGGAGAGTCATCTGGAGTTTCTCGTCAACTCTTCTACTCAGAGGAGGCTAACACATCATCTTCATTTCTGTTCTCATGACGATACACCCAATGCTTTGGGATTTCACACGTTCACCTTGTGCTCAGCCACATGCACATCCAACTCTGCTGATCTTGTTTCTCACTGCGTTACACAGGAGAATCATCTGGAGTTCTTCTCAACTCTTTGTAAGGAAGAGGTCATCTCTACGTTCCATCTCTTCCTTAAATAGGAACCACACACCCCTCTTAGGGGCTTTCTCTTAGGTTTGTAAGCTGGAGAATATCTCACATAGCTGTAATGATCAACATCTCTCAGGTTTGTAAGCTAGAGAATGTCTCACATAGCTGCAATCATCAACACTCCCTCTCAACTTGGGAGGCATTTTCCACCAGGCCAAGTCTTTCACGGAAATACTTGAACTTTGTCTCGGCAAGTGGTTTGGTGAAGATATTTGCGATTTGTTCATGAGTAGGAAGATACTGCACGTGTACTCTCTTCCTCTGCACCGTGTATATGATATAGTGATACTTTATTTCAATGTGTTTTGATCTGTCATGAAACAACGGGTTCTCAGAGAGCTTTACACAACTCTGGTTATCACAATGAATAGTGGTAGGATCCATCTCATGATCGAACAAGTCAGTCAAAAGTTTGTGAAGCCACACTGCTTCACGAACTTCCACACCCAATGCAATGTACTATGACTCTGTGGTGCTCAATGCTACAGAGCTTTGTTTCCTACTGCACCAAGAAACCATGGCAGACCCTAAAGTGAAGCAACAACCAGAGGTGTTTTTTTTGTCCACTGCCCTTCCTGCCCAATCTGCATCGACATATCCTTGTAGGCTCAAGTCTACACTGGAGGCATATCTTAGGCCATAACCAACTGTGCCTTGTAAGTATCTCAATACATGTTTTTCATCTATCCAGCGTGTCTGTCTCGATTGGTTCATAAACTGGCTAAGCACATTCACTGCATAGAAAATATTTGGTCTAGTGTTAACCAGATACATCAATGATTCAATCAACTGTCGGTATAAATGTGGATATAATTCTCCTGAATCAATATCACTCATCTTCTTCAAATCCATTATCATTGGGGTGGACATGGATTTGCATTCTTTCATGCCGAATTTCTTCAGTATCTCCATAGTATATTTTCCTTGACTTAGGAAAATCTCATCTGTCCTCTGCCATACTTCTAGTCCCAAGAAGTAGTGCATCAAGCCCAAGTCCTTCATCTCAAATTTAGTAGTCAATGCTTGTTTGCACTCAGCAATGAGTCTTTCTGAACCGGTGAGGAAAAGGTCGTCCACATATAGGAACAAAATCAAACACTCATTGCCATCAATGTGATAATATAAGTTTGGATCAGCAACACTTTTGTTGAAGCCCAAACTCATCAAAAATCCATCCATTTTCTCGTACCAAGCACGTGGTGCTTACTTTAGGCCATATAGGGATTTCTTCAACCTGCATACATGAGATCTTTCGTTGTGTATAATGAATCTTTTTGGTTTCTCAATATAAACTTCTTCCTCAATTTCACCATTGAGAAAGGTTGTCTTTACATCCATCTGATGTAACTTCCAACCCATGGAAGAAGCTAGTGCAATGATAGATCAGATGGAGGTGTATCGGGCTACTGTTGCAAAAGTCTCGTCATAGTCAACTCCCTCTATTTGTGAAAACCCTCTGGCCACAAATCTTGCTTTGTATTTTTCAATGCTTCCATCAACAACATGTTTGATTATATAAATCCATTTGGAAGTCACTACAGACTTTCCCTCTGGTCTTGGAACAACATCCCATACATCATTTTTTAAATATAGATTGGTATTCTTCAATCATGGCATCTTGCCATACTTGTTCACTTGAAGCTTCTCCATGACAAGATGGCTCTGAGTCAATAATGTGGGTCATGGCCGAAAGGTAGCTTGAGAATCTCTTTGGTCTCTTTCTCTCTCTAGTTGTTGCTTATGGGGCTTTATGTCCTTCTGCTTCTTGTAGAGTTTGTCGGGCCAAGCAGGCCTTTTATGTCCAACTGTAATGTCTCTGGGTATGTTTCTTGCAACAACTGAGTCGATTGGAACAACTAGATCAACATGAGCTATTGGATCATCTGGAATAATATATATCTTCCTATGAACTGTTGAAAGGGGATAAGGTATTGTTTCACTATCAATTTCCATCTTTGTTTCTCTGTATTTTTGGAAGGCTGCTTCTTCTTCAAAGGTAACAACTCTGCTTACTTCAATTTGTCTCTGACCTGGAATGTAGATTCGATGTTCTTTTGAGGATTCACTGTATCCTACAAATGTGTCCTTTCTTCTTGAAGGTTCTAGTTTGGATCTCTTTTCTTTGGGTACATGAAGATATACTAGACATCCAAATATTCTGAAGTGTTCGATCTCAGGCTTCACTTTGGTGATGGCTTCTTCTGGAGTCATGTTCTTCAGGATCTGATGAGGACTTCGGTTTTGAACATATATTGTTGCCATACATGCTTTTTCCCATAGAGTCATAGGTAGACTTTGATCATGTATCATTGTTTTGGTTGCCTCAATGATAGTTTTGTTTTTCCTTTCAACAACCCCATTTTGTTAAGGGTTGTAAGGAACTGTGAACTCCCTCTTGATCCCTACTTCAATACAAAAACTGTTGAATTCTTTTGAGGTGTATTCTCCTCCATTATCTTATCTTAATATTTTGATTTTTCTTTCGGTTTGATTCTCAACCTGAGCTTTGAATTCTTGAAATTTTGCAAGGACTCCATCCTTGTTCTTTAGAAAGTAAATCCAAGTTTTCTAGGAGTGGTCATCTATGAAGAGTACATAGTAGAGGTACGCATTTAGAGATGCAACAGTCATTGGCCCACATACATATGAATGTATCAAGTCCAAGATGTCCTTGGATCTATTGTCACTGCTTGAGAATGATCCTTTAACATTTTTTCCAAGAACACAACCTTTGCAAACTGTTGAAATAATGTAACTGCGAAGAGCATTCTTATTATTTTGTTATTGGATTAAATCCCCATTGTGGATTAATCATGTCTTTATTATTATTTTTATTATTAGATTAATCCCCATTGAGGATTAATCAAGTCGGTAATTGTATAAGGACCAAATCCCCTTTTGCGGATTGGTCATCGGACAATT
>ML777556.1:877353-900312 GCA_009831015.1 Picea engelmannii | reverse complement strand
ATTCCTTGCTTCTGACCTTGCTGTTAGACGTAAAGCAAGATGAGTCATTGCTTCTGACCTCGCTGTTAGACGTAAAGCATGACGATGTGTGTTCCTTGCTTCTGACCTCGCTATTAGACGTAAAGCAAGATGAGTCATTGCTTCTGACCTTGTTGTTAGATGTAAAGCATGACGTTGTGTGTTCCTTGCTTCTGACCTCACTGTTAGACATAAAGCAAGATGAGTCATTGCTTCTAACCTCGCTGTTAGACGTAAAGCATGACGTTGTGTGTTCCTTGCTTCTGACCTCACTGTTAGACGTAAAGCGAGATGATTCCTCGCTTCTGACCTCATTGTTAGACGTAAAGCGAGATGTTGTGTGTTCCTTGCTTCTGACCTCGCTGTTAGACGTAAAGCAAGATGATTCCTCGCTTATGACCTCGTTGTTAGACGTAAAGCGAGATGTTGATGTGTTCCTTGCTTCTGACCTAGTTGTTAGACGTAAAGCAAGATGATTCCTCGCTTATGACCTTATTGTTAGGCGTAAAGCGAGATGTTGATGTGTTCCTTTCTTATGACCCAGTTGTTAGACGTAAAGCAAGATGATATATATATATATACCTTGTTTCCGACCTAGTTGTTAGATGTAAAGCAAGATATGACTGACACTGAGCTACCAACTTAACCGCTGTGACATTGAGTCAGTGTAGTACTGTGATCTGCCAGCCTAGTGTTGTGATGAGGTATCATTTTTACTGATACATTTTGATGCAAATGATGATGACATTCTTTCAAGAATGATGATGTTGTCGATGAAGAAAACTTTCGATGACTCGTAAATATGCTAGCCAATGTTTCAAGATGATATTGACGATACTATCCTCCTGATGCCACTGATGATGTAGACCTCTCTCGCCTAATGTTGTTAAAGAAGACCATTTCCTGTTAAGGGGGAGTGTTGAAATAATGTAACTGCGAAGAGTATTCTTATTATTATTGCTATTTTATTCATTGGATTAATCCCCATTGTGGATTAATCATGTCGGTAATTGTATTAGGACCAAATCCCCTTTTGCGGATTGGTCAACAGACAATTATAATAGGCAGAATAAGAAGTCGGCCCCAACAGTTAATAAGAAGACCCAAAAATATAATAAAAGTGGGTTTACCCACCCAGATTAAGAAGTCGGCCCTGCGAGTGAAGAGACACTTCACACATGCCAGAACTTGTATAAATAAAGGAGGCTAGCGCCTCATTTGAACACAACTCACTTGCTCAGTTTGAGAGACAAGTTCTGATCTGTTACCGGCAAAAGAGAGAGGGAGAAGAGTGGCGCATCTTTTGGAGAGGACTATCTGTATTGGTTTGAGTTATCTCTTGACATTGTATTGGCAATTTATGATAAGGAAGTTTTTGTTGGGTTTTCTTCCCCTAGAGGGTTTCCCAGATAAATGTTGTGCCTCTTGTGAATGTGTATTTCTCAGTGATCTTGTTCTTATGTTGCTCTTATCTATTGAAATGCAAAGAACTATAATAATGGCATAAACATTAACAGCAGATCTGACTCTTGAACAATATAGCAAGGGATCTTATACACCCACTAGTGCTCATCCACTAGGGGCACATCCATAGGGATGTCCATATCTCTGGCTCATTGCATTACACAAAATAATCACTTCTTCACTAGTGCTCAGCCACCAGGACGATGTTTACTTGTGCTCATCCACAGGCACGTCCACTCAACAGATCTTCTTTCCCACTACATTACACAGGAGAGTCATATGGAGTTTCTCGTCAACTCTTCTGCTCAGAGGAGGATAATACATCATATTCATTTATGTTCTCATGACGATGCACCCAACACTTTGGGATTTCACACGTTCACCTTGTGCTCAGCCACAGGCACGTCCAACTCTGTAGATCTCCTTTCTCATTGCGTTACACAGGAGAATCATCTGGAGTTCTTCTCAACTCTCTGTAAGGAGGAGGTCATCTCTACGTTCCATCTCTGCCTCAGATAGGAACCACAGACCCCTCTCAAGGGTTTTCTCTCAGGTTTGTAAGCTGGAGAATATCTCACATAACTGCAATGATCAACATCTCTCAGGTTTGTAAGCTGGAGAATGTCTCACATAGCTACAATCAACAACAATAATGCTACTCATAAGCGCCACATAGCTCGAAAACCTCTGCGAATGACTGCTCTCCTTGAAAGTGCCCCTAGGGACTGCATGGCTTTATGCATCTCACAAAGTATCTCAAAGCCATCTAGGCCTCGTGTTCTCGTCACTAGGAGGGTCCAATGGATCTACTGAGTCCTCATGGTCTGAAGGATGAACCCTTGTACTAAATGGGCATGTACTCTCGTCAACCTTTCGAGCCTCCTACTCATCACCAATTGTCTCTGTTGTGGTCTCTCAGGACCTCCTGAAAGCCAACTCCTCCTCGAACCTGAAATCCCGACTAACCTCAATCTGTCGTTTTCCTATAATGTAGATTTGGTAGGCCTTTGAAGTCTTCTTGTATCCCACAAACACACCCTTCCTCCCAGATGGTCACAACTTTGTCTTCTTCTCCTTATGAACATGGATGTAAACTGGACAACCAAAGATCCTCAAATGCCCTATCTCTAGTTTAACTCCTGCGAATGCCTCCTCAGAAGTCTTGTGCTCCAAGATCCTATGAGGACTCATGCTTTGAACATAGAGTGTTGTGTTACATGCCTCTGCCCAAAGCATCATAGGTAGATCTTGGTCATGTGACATTTCCCTGGAAGCCTCAACTATGGTTTGATTCTTCCTCTCCACAACACCATTATGTTGTGGGTTGAAAGGCATTGTTAGCTCCATCTTGATCCCTACCTCCTTGCAGAAATCCCTAAATTTGTTGGAGGTATACACATTGTTATCCCCTAGCCTAGGGATAACTAAGGAGATCACGTCTTGAGGCATGTTGTCATCCTAATACACACCTACAATCGTGGAGAAGTCTCCAACCCACTTGGTGTGTCCTTGGAGGCACAAACCTTAGTCTAGACCCATTGTCACCTCAATCTAGACTCCTTCCGTCTAACTCACTCCTAGGGAAGCCAAGGGGGGTAGACCCTATTAAACTATGTGAAGTTTTTATTAATGTTATAGGAATTAATTGATTTGTTGATTAGGGAGACCCAACCCAATGACAAACAACAATACAAGGATGCAACTCTTTCAATGACAAGCAAACCTTTTACTTTACAAAACTATAAATAGACCAGTGCCTAAAGATTATCAACTCCGAGTTATTGAATTAAGCACAAGTAAAAGATATTTATACTAATTAAATTAAAATAAAGAATGAAATAACTTACACAATAAATCAAATAATAATTTTATACTCAAACAATTGATTATCTAAGAAATGAAGAATGCTTGCAATAGAAATAAAGAATGATTAGGAAATGTAAATATTCACATAAAAACAACTTGTTGAAAATGAAAGAATGAAAGTACTTGAAAATGAATTGTTGAAAATGAAATTGCAAGGAAATGTAAAGTGAATGTGTTGCAATGTGTGTAGGTTGTTTTTAGTAGATTTTAGGTCTCTTTTTTACTTAGAGGGAAATTAAGTGTGAAAGTTGCAAACCTACACTATGTTACTACCCCAAATCCTTATTCCTTCAACTAAGAGGAAGTGTTGGGTGCTCAATAAGAAAAACAACAAGGTTCTCCTCTAGCTTCACAGGTCAAATCTAAGATGCTTGGACGCTCAACAAGGAGGACACTTAGTGTCATGAAACCGTCCCCAACTTCAACCCCTTCTAACCTCCCAAGTCACCCATTTTTAATGGTTTAAATAGTAATGGAGTTATGCACCTAATTAAACTAGCCACACAGTCCTTTGCCCTTTCTTGTTACCCAAGATCTACAAAGTGGTAAAGGGAGGGAATACGGGGCAAAAGGCGGGGCACGAGTTTGATTACTTTGTACATAAAAGAGATTCTAACTAGCCTTCACGATATTGCAAGGGTGGCAAAGCCACTCACATGCAAGGTGTGGGCACAAATAAGTAATGAAAATAACTTGAAATAATGAAATACGCAAGCTAGCCACACAACTTTGCCTTAAGGACAAGGGTGGGCAAAACAAACTAACTTTGCAAACCTCACAACTATGGCACAATGTGGAGGGAAAGCCTATCGATTTTGTGCCAAGGTGGGTAAAAGAATTTGAAATAAAATAAAACAAATTAATACTAGTCACTCAACCTTCTCTTTGTGGGAGAAGTGGGGCAAACAAATTAAGCAAAACTAGCAAATTAAACAACTAATCTAGACAACACGGTTTTGTAAGGGTGACAAAGTCACACACATGCAAGATGTGGGCAAAGAAAAAATTAGAAGATACTTTACAACTTACAATTATGAAATGATAAAAGAATGCAAGCCCAAGAGACTCTCTTGGGCTGCTTACTATGATTTGGAAAGCAAGAATAGGGAGAGGGTTTTGCACCAAGGCCTTTGGATGCTTCCTTGAGCTCCTTGTGGCCAAAATTGGGCAGCACCTCCCCTTGGACTGGCGAAAACCTACAAAAAACAACAAGTAATGCTTGCTGAAAATTGTTAAAAACCACTTTAAATGACTTAGTTTTGGGTTAGTATATAAACATAACATTTATGTACAAAATATGAACTTATAAATTGATTTGAAAGAACAATTTAGATGATTATATAAGTGCAGAAAATAAGTAAATAAGAGCTTCAAGTAATATCAGAAATTTAAGTGAAGTGAAATGAAGCTTTTGGAGTTCACTCCTCCAAGCTTTGAGTAACTTGCAAACCTATAAACCCTTGCTACACAATGAGGCAAAAATGTGAGATATTTTAAAAGGTCTACAAAATACTTTGCAAACACTAGTAGAAACAAATCACATAAACCTATAGAAATACTACTACAGATTTATCCCCAGCAAAATACTTTGTTTGGGGTTCTTCAGGTAAAACAATGTAAGCAATAGATTAAATAGAAATTCACAATATTACCTCAAGTATAAGAAAACACCAAATGAGAGCAGCCAAAGAGCACCAAGAACACACCAAGAGAACACCAAGAGTTCCTCTGAAGCTTCACTTCTATTAATGAAAAGAGTGGCAACAATATTACAAGAGAGAAAATGGAGGGAGAGCAAGAGAGAGTGAGGGGAAAAATGGGTAGCATGTAGTTGCTTTGAAATTTCATCCCAAAATGAGTAGAGGAGTCTTTCTTTTAAGGGAGGGGAGGAAGAGAGACCCCCCTTGCATGCATTACAAGTGTCACTCCAAAAGAGGGAAGCTCATTCAAGGGGGAGGGGCAGACCATGAGAGAGGGGAAACTCCCACTAGGAGAGGAAACTCAAAAAATGGGGGAAGAAACCCTCTCTCCTAAGTTTAAACCTTTCTCTAATGCCCCAAGGGGCCACCCAAGGTGTGTAATGGGCCCCCATGTGGTCCCCATCACCAAATGGCCAATCCAATGGAGATGGTGAGTCCCACAAAAGACAAATTCGCACCCCTTTCTAAAGTTAAGTTGTATGAGGGGTGGGAAAGGGGGAATTTGATTTATTTGACCCCTTATTACATAGAAATGACTTAGGAAGCAATTTTTTTCTATTTTCTCATGTTTTACAACTTTTGGCAAAATTTAGCATTTTTAATTTAGCCAATTATTTTCTGATTTTTTACAAACTTAGACTCCTCATGGGCATTGGCCTAGCAAAACTTGCCAAAATGAGCTAAAACTTGGTCCAAGGGTGTAGGGGGTCATAAACCATTTGATTTGAGTACCCATACCCCTATATAAAATACTCAAGGACCAAATTTTTACATTTTACATAAAAAATAATTAAAAATTCTAATTTACGAAAAATTTTAATTATTAAATAGTCAAATCAAAACTTAACGAAATTTCGCAAGACTCTAGGAGATGTCTAACATGGTCATTTACAACACTTCAAACCTTAGTCACCCCTTGGGCTCCATCATTAGAACGCCTTTCACCACTTTGGAGGATTATTTGAGTGAAATACTCAAGGATAATTAAAATTGTCGGTAAGCAAGATTAATTACCTGAGGAAAAAAACACTCGATGAAAGGACTTCCCTAATGATAAAGTCCTAGACAACTAAATAAAAATTTACCTATGTTAACATATTACATTATTATCCCACGCAGGGGAGCGAACATTTTGTGTACAAAGAAAGAAGTTATGGGGGCAGAACTGCGTTGCTGAGCCATAAGTCTTCAAACATGTTGTACCACAAGGTACATATCTTCATGGTACATGACATTGACACCTAGTTGAAATAGGTGGTCAACAAGGCCCACAGGTCCTAGACATGGAGTATTGAGAGCCGAACGACTTAAGAATGGCCCCGAAGGGCCCCTCTTTTCTTCAGTGCAGTCCATTTATCAACAACAACAGTGTCTATCCCACCAGCTTGGTCTTGGAGTAACATTAAGTCTTGCTCCATGAGCTAATGAGTCTGGATATCATGGTATGTATCACTCTGATTTTTGAAGCACTTGAATATGTTGTATTGAATCCTTCTTTATTTCATGACGTTTCCTTGGAAATTATGCTATTTGCCTCATTCATACTTAGAAGGGTGACATGGTGCCCTAGTAAGTTGATTTCCCTTTAGGATGGGTTGTCACTGGGTGGTTCTGTGAAAGGTCATCGTTCGTTCCCTCCATACTTACCACTTTCCATCTTTATTCCTCTCATCTCCCCTACCCTCGTTTGGGCATTAGGGTTGGCTACACTAGGAAGGGTTGTATCTTACCTCGTGGGAAGAAGGGGCTAAAGTCCCAGAGGGTAAAAGTCGTTAGCAAAAATTAAAATCCAATATTGAAACCTTTGAGATGCTTCGCCCAGGGATCCCTGAGAAAGTAATGAAAAGCTTCTCAGTAAGAAAAGGGTACCCATAAGATACATAAACACTCAAGGTACTAGTTGATGGATAGGAGGTCTCATCACGAGTCGGCCTATTATGACCATGGGCATGTAGCGGTATGACACCACCACTTATCTGGTCACCAAACCAGGGTAGTGGCTCTTGGTGGCATAACCAAGAGAAAGGGGGTCTCGTCACGAGCCAACCTTCTCATCTCCGTGAAATGTTTGTGGATAACGCTGTCACCTCTGGTCAACAAGTCAGGACAGTGGCCCTTAACTATTCCCTTGAAGCATAAAAGCAAAATATCAAAAGCAATAAAGCTAAAGAGTAAAAGGAAATGAGCAGGCTTGGAAACAATAACATTGATGACAATGTGCAGCTCACCCTCTACAAAGGCAACCATAGGTAAGATTTTACATTTATGTATTATCACATGCACCCTATGCCCAAAAAATTACCCCGTGCCACCTCATACACTTCATGACTTGGATTAGATCCCACCTGGGAAACACCCCAAACTTAAGAGAGGTTAGCCCAATAGGACACCCTGAGACCTTCTCCAAACCTAACTTGTCAAATTGCATAACGTCTTTGATCATTTGTCTGGGTTAAGGGGGGTTTGATGCACATGTTTGGGTAATTTAATTATTGGATGTGATTTACATGCTACCTTTGGAGGGCATACTTGTTGTTGTTGCAGGATCTTGCCCGGTGGACAGGTACACATGAGGGAATGATTAGCTCGAACCTTCATGGGGGATTAAATCCCACAGATGGATGTTGCAAACCCAGCCAAGGGTAAGAAGAGATTGAAGATTTGCACCATGAAAAAGAAGGGTGTTTCCTTTGGAGACACCCTGACAGACTTAGACACAGGGGATCTTGCTCTTCACATGGACATTGGCCCTTGAGGGCCCTGGACGTCATCCAGAGCTAGGGTTTTCATTTTGGAGGCATTTATGAGCCTAGTTGCACGTGTGGGCATCATTTGGGGCCTATGGAGGCCAAGCACCCTACATTTTAGGCTCAACATTCCACCTTAGGGCCTCAACGTCACCCTAGATGGTCATGACGTCACCTTTGGAGTTGTCTTTAGATGCTAATTAAATTTTATTATGTCAAATTTGAATTTTATTGTAAAATGGCCAGGTCGGCCTTATTTTGACCTAAAATTAATTAAAGGTCAAAAGTTTTGTATAAATAAACATAAAGTATTCTCATTTTACACATAACAACTTCTTAGACAAGAGAAGAGATCTGAAATTTGCTCCCTAGTGAGGGCTATTGGCTGAAATTGTGAGGCACACTCTTGTATAAGGCTATTTTTTGCAAGTTGGATCAATCTTGGAAGTTATTGTGGTGATCTTGCATGGTATTTTCATGATTATTCTTGATGCAAGTAAGTAAAATCTGCATTTTTGTCATCTATTGAATGGTTTATGTATGGTTTTATTTTCTCATACAAGATTATAAAATTGCATGGTATACTTAATGATTGAAGTAAGGAACTTAAATTGCTACTTTCTTACTTTCTATTTGCCAAGCTTTTCATTGAATTGATCTAGTGACTAGTGAAACCCTAGAGCCCTAAATTGCTAGCACTCTAATGATTTTGACCTAATTATCTTTGCATAAGTTTTATTCCATAAGAAGCCTAAGGAGAGCAAGGTGTTAGGGCCTAGAATTACTTACACCCTAACATCTTGTCTCTTGAGGTCAATGCATAGGGGGACTTAAGTTACTACTTCTCCTATGCATTTTCCCTCTTAGACTTTTGTGCATTATCAAATTGATTTGCAGTCTTAGAAAAAATCGTCCCCTTGACTCCATATGCCCTAGAAGGCACTAGTTCTTGCCTCTCTCTTGTTGAAGGATTGATTAAGCACTCAAACACTCTTCTCCTAAGATTTTACTAAGTATCTCTAACCCTAGTTTAGCCTAGATCACTAACTTATGTGTTGTTGCTATAAATGTCTGCTACAACCATCTAATTGCAGCAATTTTTTTGCATAATTGACTTTGAATGTTAGCTAAACAATTCATAAATTGCTTATAACATTTGATTATCATTCTGCTTAGTAAATGTTGTCTTTTTACTATATTTTCAAGCAATTCTGAAGAGCTTTTATTGCAGCTGTTGCAATTTATCAATTGATGTTGTAAACTTATTAACTGCTGCAATTTTATATCAGCTAGCACTTATTGTCACGGTCCATTGTCTATTGAGGTGTTATTATCGTATTTGTACTTGGAATTATTGTATATGCATGCTATATTGTCTTGTTCCAGGCAGGTACATCAAGCACTTCATTAACCTCATCTTTGGGACACAGATTTAGTAACTTTGGTAATCAATGAGAGGGGGGAATATATCTTGAACATAACCCCAATTTTCCATCCCTTTAGGTTACGAGGACTCCTCCCCTTGGGTAAGCTTGCCTATCCCTAGAAAGTGGAGATTTCCTATTAAGGTGACAATGATAGGATATCATATTTGTTACACCAATCTCCCTTACTTGCTTTGGGCTTTGGGCAAGTACGGATTGTGCGATAACACACACCACTGTTATCTGACCTCAAGACCTTGATCTTCTTCCCTGACTGATTCTCCACCCGGGCTTTGAACTCCCTAAATCGACCGAAGACCTCATCCCTGGTCTTCATGATGAATATCCATGTCCTCCTGGAATAATCATCAATGAAGGTTACATAGTACAAGTAACCACTCAAAGATGGAACTGACATCGGTCCACACACATTTGAATGTACTAGATCCAAGATCCCCTTGGACCTACTATCACTGTTCGAAAAAGCATCCTTGGCATTCTTACCAAGTGCACAACCCCTGCATACACCCAGGTGCTATGCTCTAAACTCTGGAAGACTTGAACCATCCTCCTCAATATTGGTAAAGCCTTGTAATGTAAGTGTCCCAATATCCTTTGTCAAAGCTCACACAGACTATCATTTTCATGTACCAAGGCCTAGGTTGGATGTCTAGTCAAACTGTAAAGACCACTATCACAACCACCAATGACACCTGCTGAGTCAATGTTGATCGTCTCAGCCATGCAAGAACCTATCCACCCGAGAATGCTATTGCATGCCCTATGTCCTCCATAGCAGAGATATAAAGTAGGTTCTTCTTCAATCCTCGTACATACAACACATCACTCATCCTGAGAGGCTTCCCAGACTCCAACTGAAACGAAGTTGTCCCAACTCCTTTGAATGCATACTTGGCATTATCACCAAGCTCTACCTGCAATCTTCAGTTCTCCTCTGAAAAACTGGTGAGTGACTCATTTGATCCTGTCATATAACGAGAAGCTCCTTTATCCACCAACCAAGTCTTACTACTGGAAACTGTACCAGAAAGGGTGGAGACCAATAAGATCTCCCTCTTAAGCCTATCTGCAACCTCATCCACCTCTGTTGATGATGCTTGCTGCTTCCCTTTCCCTTTCTTTCGTTGTGGACACTGTGAAGCATGGTGGCCTTACTTATGACAAGAAAAACACTTGACCTTGCTAAGGTCCTTCTTCCACTATTATAGAGATGTCTCTCTCCCTAGAGAACCTTTTCCTCTTCCCTTCCTAGAATTAACAGTTAGGGTCGGGTTCTCATCATCACTACCTCTATGCTTTCCATTCTTGGACTCTATACGAGCCTCCTCTTGGGTGCAATCGATCCACAGTTTGTCAAATGGTGGCAACTTCTCTCGTGCACAAATCCCCTACACAAATGGTTCCCAAGACTCAGGAAACCATTCAATGCCACATTCACCAACTCTGTGTCATCAACTGCCTCACCAATGGATACAAGTTGATCATGAATATGAGTGATCCTCATGAGGTAGCTAGCAACTATGTATAATTTGAACATTTCCACAGATCAAAACTTATGCCTCAAAATCAACTTCTGGTTTCTATTATCGCTTTGGTAGAAGCCCACCAAAACATCACACATATCCTTTGTTGTCTTCTTCTCAGAAATATGAGGAATCAAGTGATCCTTCAGAGAATCCAACAACACGTGTTCGGCCTTCACTTCCTTCTTCTTATGGGATCGTTAGGATTTGGAATCACCATCTCAATATTATCTTTGAGATCGTTCTCTTCAAATAGAAAAAGGATCCTAGCCTTTCAGACCTGGAAATTTGTGGCCCCTTCCAACCTCTCCTCAACTGTAAGAGTGTTCATCATTGTGTCCAAACAAGAGCACAAATTTGTAGCAACAAATCTGCAACAACTTGTGTCTCAAGAAGATGATTTTCCCTCTCTAGAGCCTATACTCTGATACCATGTCAATTTTTAAGCATTTAATGCATTCAATTTCAGATCTGAAAACTACTTCCAAGTGACCTCAAACAATAAACTAAAGTTGTTATCACTGAATAATTTTACACTGAAATTATGACAAAAAAATATAGCAGAAGCACAAAGAACAGAGAAAAATCGTCCATGCACAAGAGACAAATTTATGTTCATTAAAATTTTCAAATTGAGAATCACGAGGACAAAACCAATCCTCTTCAGCAAAATTCTGGAAAATCTTCCAACTTACAAATCTGTAGAAACCCTAGTTGGCGTCACCTGTATGGCCCCATGTGTCACCTTCCTCGCACATGTGGTTGTACGGACATGCAATAATTGCATCGTACAGTTCGCAAGTGTGGATGTTCCTACGACTGTACGGTTTACACGTGTCGTACATATTGTGCGACTCACACGCACGACATGTTCTCTTTCTCTCTCACATGTGTGAACCACACGTGCGATCTCTCTCTCTCTCTTTGTAGAAAATTAAAAAAAAAGGATAGAAAGCCCTAGGCCAAATTTGCCAAAGTGAAGATCTTATTTGCTGAAATTTGCAACCCCAATCTCCTTGGCAAGAGTGTTCACTCACTCACGCCAAACACATGATAACAAAATAAGATGTGTGGTGTATCCTCACATTGTCTCTTCTTTTATAGGAGTCTAAGAGTGAGTTTAGGAGCCCCTTCTAAACTCAACATTAAATTAGAATTGTTGATTCCTCCAAGTGGGTGCCAAGCCCCAACAATAACAATCCCAAGCCTCAAATCTACTTAAAAGGGATTTTCACAAAATAAAAATGCAATGTGAGTGCCAACAAAGATTCTGACATGCCCAACACAAAATCCAATGCGAGAATAACACCTCGGAGCTACAAAAATATCAACACCTTGTAATATCATCAATAAAGTTATAATCAACTACAAATTTACTTTTACCATAAGTTACAATAACTTATTGTAAAAATTTCCATCCTTATCTAACTTTTCCCTATAAGCTCACTTTGTCCTATAAGTTCACTTTCTTTCTTCCATAGTATTTAATGTATTTTTATCCTTTTTTGTGAAAAAATGTGGCATTTTAATCAAATAAAACTTCAATTTGAGCCTCCACTTGTATATCTTTTTGAGAGTTGTGCTATTGCTATTTTCCTAAACCAAATGTAGCTTTCGTTACCTTTTTCAAGGTGGTACTAAATAGTAGCATTATTGAGTATTCTGTCGGAGCGTCTCCATTATTTCTTAACTACCTCAATGAATCCCTCCTTTAGGAAATAGGGATTAAATTTGAAAGGTCTAATTGGTTTCTCATTGCCCCTCCCAATTTGGAGGTATATAGGTAAATGATTTGAGGTATTGCTTGATCCTACCCAACTCCTAATCTTATCAAAATTCTCTATATGAGTCTATGAAAATAAAATTCTATAAAGTCTCTTGGAAATCTCCTCAACATCAAACCTATAATTCTTCCAAGTTGGAATTATGTCAACTAGATCAATGTCACTTAGGTAAAATTTTAAATTATATGTGTGTGTGTCTGTTGTATAGAGATCTATAGAGTCCCATTATCATATCAAGACATAGGACCAACATCAAACCTATAATTCCTCCAAGTTGGAATTATGTCAACTAGATCGATGTCACATAAGTAAAATTATATGTGTGTGTGTGTGTGTGTGTGTGTGCGCGCGTTGTATAAAGGCCTATAGAGCCCCAATATCAAGATCATAGTAATGTGTTCTCTCACACACACACTAAACAAGACATTTTAAAATTAGTTCCCAACTAAGGCTTTGGAAACATGTTCAAGTATTGTCACACATAATATGTTCAAATGTCTTTAAACCCAAACACATCAATAAATAACATTACATACTTATTGAACAATCCCTCGTCATGTGGATGGTGGTGACATTTCACTTCTTGTATGCATGCTTATTGTGGCCTTGGTAACTCTAAAAAGAGGTTTAAGGGCCACCAATTGTTTCCTACAATATGTCCTTATGTGTATGGAGTAATATTACCCACTAATTGAACAATCCCTTGTGTGGATAATGATAACATGTCACCTCCCCAATACATGGTTATGGTGGACTTGCTCATTCTCAGGAGGGATTTAAGGGCCACCAATTGTTTAATATTATATGACTTAGTTTTGGGGTTGCTCCAAAAGTGTTTACATTGGGATTTAAGACACTTCATATGATATGGGGTGCATGGTGTGTGGATGATCCTTGGATGTGTTGTGATGGACATACATGTGAGGTTGTATGCTCATTGAGTGCTAGACCTCATCTTGATGTTTATGTCACTTTCTTCCTTGGAGCATTGGAGACCTATGGAGCTTGGTGAATTTTTCATGATGGCCACATGGAGGTTGGTTGCTTGCTTGGAAGGACGACTTGCTTTGGAAGAGGAGAATTGGGCATCTTGGAGGAGGGCTCGCACACTGGGTTGTTTACATGGAGGCTTGTGCTTCACTTGAGTATGCTTGGATTAAAGGAGTTATCTTGTTAGTGGGGTGGATCTAGAGGAGCACATGAGATAGGAGTGTTGGAGCTTTGGAGGCTTGTGGAGGTGGAGCATTGTATCTACTTGAGGAGCGTTCACGCCTTGGATCCTTGATTGTTGGATGCCTTCACTTTGGTGCTTGACATGTGTCACTTGTAAAGGAACACTTCAATTGTTGGTTGCCATCTTGTAGATAGGTTGCTAGTAGTGGACAAGGTACACTATGATATTGTTGGTCTCCCTTGCCTCTCATATAAATAGAGGACAGAGAGAGTCATTTCACATCATTATCATCATTTGTACTCACTCTTTGTACTTATCTTATAGAGACATCTTGTAGGAAGCAAGGCACTAGGGTTCATGAGGAAACCCTAGAAGAAGATGTGTGTGAGAGAGACATTGGAGATGATTCTTGATCTTGTGAATTCATTTACTCGTATTAGAGATGTGAGGCGTGGAAAACACTAGTCTCTCTCACTCTTCGTATTCTTCGCAGTATGATCATTCTTTGTCCTAGAGTGTTAGGAGTCTTGGAAAAGTTCAAGGATAATCCTAGGGTTGGGGTTTCACCTTAAAGAGGCAAACAAGCTAAGGTTTGTGGAAACTCTAGAGGGTAAAAGAGGTATTTCTCTTGTAACTCTTGTGAGAGAAGACTAGGCTTTTGAAAACTCTTGTGCTACTTGTTATGCTTCTTGTGAAGGAGAAGAGGAGAAGATACCTTGCAAACTTGTGGAATGAAAGTGCAGGAGTCAAGGAGAATCTTTGTTGAAGAAGCCAACGCTGGTTAAGAATGATTCCTAGCTAAGAGGAGTCGGTGGTTAGGGTTTTTTTGGCTTCTTTAGCTAGGGTTTGGAGAGCTTGAAATTGTACCATCACGTGATAAGCTGTGAATATGTATATGTACTTCATCTCTTATATGTTAATGAGGTGTTTTAGTTGTTCAATATCTTGCACTTGCAAATTTCATTTTTAGCTTGTGTTGTCTTCTTGATTGGGTAATTTCCAGCACTTGCTCATGCTGATTTGACATAACATAGGGTTGAAATTATTAATTAATTTAACATGTCTTGCAGATAAGGGGGGCAGATTTCCTACAGTAAATTCTGTTGTAATCAAGTTATTTTAGATCTGTTATATGCATGAAAATGTGTGCCCTAAAGGCTGTAACTTGTCGTCATTGAAGTACATTTGTTTGGTATCTTTTCTCTTGAGTTGACAGTGATTTTGGACTCAAGTGAAGTGAATTATTTGCTGCTATTCACTGCTGTAATTAAATATTTCAAATCAATCACAAGGCTGAATGCTTTCAGGGATTAGATACAGGAAATCTCTACTGAGAGGTGAAATTTCAGATTTACATTAATTGCTCTAATTCTGAAATTTCCAGTGACCACGTTTGATTCAACTCGGGAAATATTTTATTCTACATTAAGCATTCTAGTGAGTTATTTTTCTCACTATTTTTCATATGCATGGATTCTCAAAGGAAGAAAAAACAAACTTGTTACATAGTAACAAGTGTAGCATTAAAATATCAGAAAATGGAATAAATATGTTTTTGGCTTGAAATTATGATAAGTTGTTCACTATTCAATGCTACCCCATTCAATGATAATCACAGTGAAAAACAAACTTACCATCAATCTACCTTTAACAGAGTCAGGAGAGGTATTTTTAAGAACTGTGGTATGACAAAAGAAAAAGTAGTAGTATCGGCAGACAAATAAGTCAAACGAATTCTTGGGGACTTCTATGTGCTGAGAAGTTGGTTGTGTGAAAAATTCTTATTCCTAAAAAATATAGGTAATTCATAACGCATATATCTAAGCACATACTGGAGAAAAAATACATGACAGATATAAAAATAACTGCATAAATTGGGAGATAGAGACAACTATCACAGAATTACATGAAAAAATACTGCTATAATTATACAAGGAAATTAACTGAGTTTCATTTACAAATGGTAGAAGGTAATCTAATCACCTCCTTTAATAGAGTACACGCTTTTGTAAAATAATTAGAAACACAAAGCTCTGGAAGAGAAAAATGTTTGCTATATCCAGGGTGAAAATTAATTTACATACAGATGACTCATAGAGGGAATGTGCACTGCCTTACTAAATTTCAGAGGAAAGTGAGAATTGAACTTCATTAGCAGATATTTGCAAGTAGCCAAACTCTTCTGACTCAACAACTGGGCTGCCGGATGCCATTTTGAGTTGCTCAGAGAAACCACGGAAGGGAAAATGCCTTAAGATGGCATGATTACGCCTCCACGATTTGCACCTTCAAGTTTTGCCCCTTCCAAGGCCTAGAGCAAGATGCACAAAATAATACTATCAATGAGCCACAAATAAATAGGCCAAATTTAGAATAAGCTAGTATATACTGTAAAAAGCATGACATCAAAAAGCTTTTCTTCCTTCTATAAACACAAACATAATTGGGATGAAATATAATGTGCACATTTGGATCATCTTCTTTCTTTCATTATTCTGGCCATGACATCTCATTTGGACATGAAATCACCCAACCAAGTGGAATTGCAAGTATTTTACTAGAAAAGGAGAAATATTCGACATCTTGAATTTGTGATTATTAAATAGGAACAGTCAGAAATTCATTTATATATATAGAAGATAAGATTCATAGCTGTTGAAATAAATTATAATACTCTTGTAGTAGTTGCCACCTGCGTGCCAAGCAACTCTTCAACTAAATTTTAATGAAGGGAAATTTGCAGACAACATGTGCAAGCTAGAGTGTTATCAGTTTGCAATGGACGGGGGTCTGTGATTGCTTTAACAGTTAACTATGGCAACATGTACTCAAATTTCCAAGAGACCATCTATGTAATAAATTGGTAGAAACACAACAGCATAAGATTCAATATTGATCCTTTAATGCTATGTGATACTTATGAGAAACAGAGTGATCAACATTCAAATCGAATTTAAACTTCAGTTGGAACACAACAAATCAGGATCGATACCTCTTATAGAAACTGGAATTATCCGAGGTACATATATAAATATTTGGAGTAACAACTCTCTTCAAACTAGCTAACTAAGAAAACAAACTGAGACATCTCCCTCTAAAACAGCTAACAACCTGAAACAACTTCCCCTAAATCAGCTAATTGAAAAGCACCTGTCCTATGACTCAAGAAAAGTGAAATTATATCAAATGAAATGGGCATTATCTCTAACAGAGTAACCTTGAATCTTGAAATCTGAAACTTTTCCTTACTGAAGCCCATACTGAAGAGTTCCTTTGACATACCTAAGGAACCTCTTGGCTTCTTTCCAATGACTTTGATGTGGCTGCTCCATAAATCTGGAAATAAGTCCAACCGAGAAATTCAAATTGCTAGTGGTGGTAAGATATATGAGGCAGCCAGGAAGCTCCCTCTATAAGGCTTAATCAACCAAATCACAAGTATCAAAGGCTGATAATTTTACACCAGTGACCATAGAATTTGGAGCTAGTTTACATTCAGAAATGTGGAATTTCTCCAAGATTTCCCATCATACTTTGCTTGGGACATAAAGATAGAATTAGATTCCTGCCAAAAATTCTATCCTTAAGCAGTAATGTAGAAGACCAAGATCAGACATATCAAATGTCTGATTTAAATCAGCCTTCAACCCACCTATCACATCATTATTTCCAGTTATGATCAGATCATCTACACACAAGATAATGATAGTGATATCACCTACATTGTTGATTTTGATATACAAATCAGGGTCTCATGGACTTCTATCAAATCCAATGAGTCTTCCAATCTCCTTGAAATTGGAATCTATCTTGTTATACCAGGTTCTTGGGGTTTGCCTAAGGCCATAAAGAGCCCTCTTAAGTCTGCAAATTAAGTGTCCCCTCCCCTGCTCTTCAAATCTTTAGGGCTTGTTACCCCCCCATGCCTAGGGGTAACTAGAGGAGATCTTGTCTCATGGCTTGCAATGAAGACAGTGATCTCGACGATGATGATGACCGGCATGTCCACTCATGGTATCCCAGCAGCCCCTCTTGGATGCCTCTTTCACTCTTGATCAGCAAAGTTCATTGTTATCCACCAAGTTGCACTAGGATGGAGTTGCAGTTGAGCTGCCAAAGATTGAACAACTACTTGTTCAAAATTCAGAGTTCAGAAGTTCAGCTGGCCAGTATGGCCCTTTTTTCAACTTTTTTACCACATTTCCATACCTTGTGGGGAAGTGTAATAAGAGGTGTAGCATGATGAATTTTGTAAAAGGCTTGGCCTCCTAATTAGACATGAGTTTATTACTCTAGAGTGTTTTTTTTACTTGTTAATTGTATTTTGTTGTCCAAGCGATTTATAATTTCCGAGTTTTTTCACTCAATTCCTTCAAAGCTGGAGTAAATACTCATGGTTAGGCCTTAGCATGGTCTTCTAAGCATAGTGTTTAACGTATATTACCATGCTAATCATCCTCCTAGAGTCTCATGGAAATGTGCTAAGTCCCCCTTAGGTTTTTTTAATGTTTTATGCAAATAAAAAATTCCCCGCAAAATCGGGATATTTTAATTGTAATTGGTCAAGAAGTTAAAAAAGTAGTACTAGGAGGCATTATATGCCTTGTGGGTATTCGTTTTCACATCCAGAATACCCACTTTACCTAAGAACCACCTTTTCGAGAGTAAAAATTGAGTTTTACTCAAGAAAAAATTATTTTCTCTCGAAAAAGATCAAATAAAAGACAAAAATCAGCAATGTTATTTTTGTGGAAACATGTCCCAGACATGTTATTAGTTAACTGACTCTCTCTCTCACTTCGCTGCAACTTAGTAGCAGTTGAAGATGAGTTAGAGTGAGACAAGTGGGGAGTTCTCTCCACTTGATGGAGATCTCAAGGAAGATGGCGCACTTACCTAGCTAGATGGTGCATGGGGAATAAGGGAGATAATCCCAAGGAGGGTGCATACAAACCCAAGAGAGGTGGTGACCCCTCTTTGCCCTCTAACTCGAGTCTTCATGAGTTATCTCACCTTCTTTGAGAGGTGGCACACATTCTACCACACATTTGGCTCTTTCTCTCTTAGTGAAGTGCACCCTCCCTCTTTGGAAACTTCACCCTTTGTATTATTTATGCAAGGTTCCTCTCCCATTGTGAGTTAGTTGTAGCTTGGGGAAAGAACTTATGCTATTGTATTGTATATTTGTAACATTCTTTCAAGTTTGAATAAAGAAGACTTTGGAGGTCACATGGTGGATGGTAGCATTGTGTGGATGTTGATGTTCATGGTTTAAGTTTATGAGGTAATTGTATCTTGTTTATGTGCATTTCAATTTGTAGATTGGCCTTAATAGGGGTGCTATCACCCAATAGGAAAGATCTTCTTAACTAGCTTGGATATTAAGATCTTTTGTTACTTTACATATGCGGTTAACAATTTGCATGTTAATTTTGCTTAATTGCATGCTATTTAGACTTCATGTGTAGGGAACACTAATATTTAACAAGTTGTATGTAGGTTTATCAAGATTGCAGGTCCTCATACTTGAAGTGATGGCTGATTTGAGTGAAATATTTCACACAATTCAAGATCTTTTGAGAACGAGTTCCTCATCCTTTCACCAGAAGACACCATAGCCCAAGATTCAAGTCTTGAAGAAAGGGCCTTCTCTCTCTCTCTTTCTCAACCTTCTAATCTATAATATCTTGGTTACTTTATATCTATATGCAAGCATTTGGATCTAATTTCTAAAGCTAAATCTTTGGTTTCTTTTATGCAGGCATAGGATTTTTGGATCTGATTTTTATTTAAAGTTTCTATCTAAAGAATCTAGATCTAATATAGGAAAAGAACCTCTTTTATCAAGTATATTTTCTGAATTTCTTAAAGTGATAAAAGGTAGTCTTTTCTAGGTACTTTCATTGTTCAGAACTAGCATTTAAGTGCTTTTAATTTGCTTTTTTAAAACATCAACAAAAGACCCTAAGGAAGCAAGCTTTCTAGATTGGTTTCCTTAGTTCCTTTTTGCAATTTTTTGTAGTTTTCCACTTAGAAATTTTTGGGTTTTCATACTAACACCCCAAGACACTTTTAAAGTGTTTTTGGGTATCTTTTGTTTCCATTTGGTTGTTGTTTTGTGCAGGTTTATGAATAAACAAGGGGAAACTCTGGCAAATTTTGGCGGATTAAGAGCTTATGGGACCCCTGGACGTACCTTGTACCTTTTAAAACCATTGTAAAAGCTTGTTTTCTTTCCGATCCACTTCTATATGGATCTAAAAGTCTCTCAAAGAAGAGACCTTTGTAATCAAAGCAATAAAGAGTGGGCTATACAGTGCCCCATTTTTGTTTCCCCCAAGGGGGGTGGTGTCTTGTGGTTCGGTTGTTGGTTTGGTTCTTTGTCTTTCATTTCAGTTAATAATCTTCATCTAAAGCAAAAAATAAAATAAACACAACAATCATAATCACATTTAGTTTAGATTTCAAATTTGGAAAAGTAAACTTTAATTGCTAGTTTAGATTTCCCTTTTTCGCAATTTTTTATCTTTTTTTGGTCAAATACACCAGTCCCCTCAGCTCCTCTGTAGAGAGCTCGGATAGTGTGGAATTATAGTAATTAGAAAACATTTACTTTTTTGTTATTTCAATCCCTTGCTAATAAACCAGTCCCCTCAGCTCCTCTGCAAAGAGGCTGGACAATGCGGACAGTAGTAATTAGTCTCACATTTACATTTATTGCATTTTATTTTATTTTGCAAATAAACCCATCCCCTCCGCTCCTCTGCAAAGAGGCTGGACAATGTGGACTTAGATTAATTAGAAAAAATTTACTTTCAACGTTTTACTTTCAAGTCTTTATTTTCTTGCAAGAAATAAACACGTCCCCTCAACTCCTCTGCAAAGAGACTGGCCAGTGTGGACTTAGTAATAAATAGGACAATCTCAAAAGGAAACTATTGCTTGGTGTGGAAAACCGCCTAAAGGGAGTGTGTTATGTCATACGGAATACCTCGGGCGTGTTCCCCTCCGTGTTGGACATCCGACACCTTTAGTGAGTTTGTTGGTGAAGCCATTGGGTTTCAACAAACTCTCCGCAAATTTCCACTCTAAAGGGACAATCTCCCTAGAGGCCACATTCTTAGTTTAGCTTGCAACTCATTTCTTATAAAGCAATAATTCAATCTCATTAATCAACTCTAAAATATTTCAAAGACATCTCTACAGGGTAATCTATACTTTCAGCAGCATCACAGATTACACATATTTGGCATTGGTCTCATTATCTATCTTAAAGCCATTTGCTTCAAGTACTTTGTATTTTTCTTCAAAGTTCTTTCCATTTTATCTTGAAGTATCTAATTTGCTTATGGTTGTTTTACTTGTAGGTAGGTACCTGTATCCTTTGATTATACTTTATGCAAGTATTTCCTTTATTGAATATCTTTCTAGAGGCTTTATCTTTTGAATGAATGATATATGTTGCTAGTATAGATTTACTTCTATCGTTGTCTTTGTTGCAATAAACTCCTAGATTCATTTTCTTGTACTTAGATTAGTTTCAAGCCTTAGTATATTTTGTTAGGGACTACCCCCCTTGGCTTCGCTAGAAGTTGGCCTAGACGGAGGAGTCGAGGATCAGGTGACAACACCTTGACTCGAGACTTTCCCCCAAGGACACACCAAGTGGATTGAAGATTTCTTCCACGTCACCCAAGTGTGTATAAAGGCGACAACATTTTTGGGAGCATTGTCGGGAATAAATCTTTCTATTCCCCGAGTACAACTTCTTGTTTTCCTTTTTTTTTTTTGCTTTTTGCTTTGTTTGATGCTTCTTGTTTGTTTAGAATAAACTTGATCATCTGATGAGATCACTTCAAAATAATTTGACACAGTTTTCTACAATAAGGTGTTGATTTTTTTATAAGAGATGATATTTTAGGTGAATGAATATCTTATTACAATGACGAGTGTTCTATATATAAAGAACATATGGTGACCATGGTGACCATCCATGAAGAGATGCATCCCTTGGGTCATGAAGAGATGCATCCCTTGGGTAATAAATATATTTATACTTTATATTATATTATACATATAATATAGATATATTTTATATTTATGCTTTATGCTTTAAACTTTATTGTATATATATTTATACTTTATATCATTAATATATTATTACAATAAAAATATTATAATTAATAATATTGCTTAATAATTAATAATCTCATTATTAATTATCAATCTAGTAGAATGTCTTTCCGATGTTTCCCAAACATCAACACTCCCTCTCGACGAGGGAGACATTCTACATTATGCCAAGATTATCTCTGAAGATTACCTGTGGGTAGCTCTCAAATAGATTCAACATGTCACCATGACATCCATTACCTCGTAATGCATATGTTCTTCATCATGTGCACCCTTGTGACTCCACAGCCAATGCATCCAAGGCCTTGTGGGTAGTTCTCAAATAACTACAACATGTCCCCAAGACATCCACTACTTTACAATGCATCTGTACCTCATCACGTGCACCCTTGTGACTTCACAACATGCATCCAGGGCCGATGGGTAGCTCTCCAATAGCTACAACATGTCATCATGAGACTATCCAGTTTCCCACGGAAAACTTGGATATCTTATGCATGACATCCAATACCCTGCAATAACATCTGTACCTCGTCTCTTCAACATGCATCTAGGGCCGGTGGGTATCTCTCCAATGGCTACAACATGTCATCATGACATCCACTACCCTGCGATAACATCTGAAGCCATCACTCCCTCTGAAGAGGGACTACGCTGAGCTTGTCCTTGAAGTACTCGAACTTCATCCTTGACAATGGCTTTGTCAGCACATCCGCAACCTTCTCATCGGTAGCCACATATTGGAGCCTCACTGCTCCCTTCTGCACCATATTGGAGCCT
The DNA here is from genome assembly GCA_009831015.1 of Picea engelmannii. Taxonomy (NCBI): domain Eukaryota; kingdom Viridiplantae; phylum Streptophyta; class Pinopsida; order Pinales; family Pinaceae; genus Picea; species Picea engelmannii. The sequence continues at coordinate 877,678 of ML777556.1, read as the reverse complement.
CATTGCTCCCTTCTGTACCAAGTGTCTAGCAACCAAGTGTCACTTCTATGAGACACAAACTCAAAGTCTGATACCACACGAGCTCACATCCATTGATTGTTGAATATGTGAATCTATACATCCTCGGATATCCATAGTGCAACATGACTTCACCCCATGCAACCAAGCTATGTGGGTAGCTCTCAATAGCTACAACATGTCCTCAGGACATCCACTGTTAGAATATATAGGATTGTGCTCATTTAACCATTGACGATACCCTCGTCACCCAACCACAGGCCTTAAGCCACCCTCCGAGCACCTTGACCTTGACCGAGAAGAGAAT
>ML777556.1:859775-872422 GCA_009831015.1 Picea engelmannii | reverse complement strand
TGCGCTGAGTTAGGGCGCATCTGAATATCTTCTCCTTGAGCAAGATGCTCCATCACAAGGTGTCGGATCTGAGAATTAGGGTTTCTGCAACTGCTACTGCTAGTAACCCTAGCTGCAGTTCTTTGGAAGCTGCTCCTGCTAGTAACCCTAGCGGCAGTTCCCCAATGAGCTCAATACCTAGCGGTTATGTTTCCTTCCAGCGTTTTAGGTTGACTGAAGGGGTGTGGGCCCATAACCTGTTAGAATATATAGGATTGTGCTCATTTAACCATTGACGATACCCTCGTCACCCAACCACAGGCCTTAAGCCACCCTCCGAGCACCTTGACCTTGACCGAGAAGAGAATTCTGGCTGCAATCAATAGCCAAGAGAGGCTAAATGCACCAAGCAAAAGAATAGAAACAAAACTGAACAGGTGATCCCACCCAGAAGCTAGCGCACCACTTTCCAGCTCTCCCAGAAAACCTGCGCACCAAACTGTTGTTGCCTGCAACTGCCTGCGCAGATATTGCTTTCACTGCAACTGCTGAGATGACAAATAATGAAACTGGTGCCCTGTATTTATAGTGGACTGGCCAGTCTAACTGGGGCCGACCTAGCCAGTCTAACTGGGCCAACTTCTGCTTCTGGGCATCAATAAATTCAATATAAATATATTTGTTCAGCCGACAACTTGTCTAGGGTTTCCTTCAATTCTTTGCTTCCTTTCCGGAGGATTCTAGTCTCGTCATAGGTCATAATAGAGGTTCATACCTCCCAAAGCTACCATAATATTAACATCCACTCCCTGCGATGCATCGGTACCTGATCATGTGCACTCTTGTCTCACTACCAACCCTCGGATATCCATAATGCAACATGACTTCGCCCCATGCAACCAAGGTCTATGGGTAGCTCTCAATAGCTACAACATGTCCCCAAGACATCCACTTCCTGTGATGCATCGGTACCTGATCATGTGCACTCATGTCTCAGTGCCAGCCCTTTTTCATGTTGGATGAGTTCCACATGTCTCAGTGAGAACATGACTTCACCCCATGCAACCAAGGTCTATGGGTAGCTCTAAATAGCTACAAGATGTCCCCGGGACATCCACTCCTTGCGATGCATCAGTACTTGATCATGTGCACTCCTGTCTCAGTGCCAACCCTTTTTCATGTTGGATGAGAACACTCCCTTTGAAGAGGGACCACACCAAACTTGTCCTTGAAGTACTCAAACTTCATCCTTGACAACAACTTGGTAAACACGTCCGCAACTTGATCCTTTGTAGTCATGAAACTGGAGCCTCATTACTCCCTTCTGCACTATATCCCTGATATAGTAATATCTGATCTCGATATGCTTCGACCTGTCATAGACCATGGGGTTCTCTGACAACTTCATGCAACTTTGGTTGCCACACCAAATGTAGGTCGCTTTCAGTCTGAGACCAAATAACCGAGACAAAAGTTCTCAAAGCCACACTGCTACTGCATATGCTGCCAAATACTCAGCTTCAGTCGTACTGAGCGCCACACATGACTGCTTCCTACATCCGATGGAGCCTCCTGCTCCTTACTATAGTACCCAACTCCCTCTGGATCTGACTGTCCGGCTCCTTCTCAAGCACTGAATATCAACTGAATCTTCAACCTATTGACTTCATCACTTGTCCTCCAGAACAAGTCTTGCCATCCTCTTCTTGTAGGTCTTACCTACAAGTCAAATTCAATCCAATAGTCTGCAATTTCTGAAGCCACACTACTTCACGACTTGTTGCACATGCATACTTAGCTTCAGTAGTACTGAGCACCACACATGACTGTTTCCTACATCCGGTGGAGCCTCATGCTCCTTACTGTAGTACCCAACTCCCTCTGGAACTGACTGTCTGGCTCCCTCTTGAGCATTGAATATCAACTGGATCTTCAACCTATTGACTTCATCACTTGTCCTCTAGAAAAAGTCTCGTCATCCTCTTCTTGTAGGTCTTATCTACAAGTCAAATTCAGTCCTATAGTCATCAATTTCCGAAGCCACACTACTTCGCGCCTTGCTGCACATACTCCCACATACTCTTCTTGTATAAAGTAACATCCATAGTCTTTGAAATCATGTCCTGCAGCAACTTCAGATTTGGTACCAAAGGTGTAGCCATTGCCTTGCATCTTCACCTTACATAGTAAGTTCAAAAATTTAACCTCTAGTACAGTTGTACTTTTATGCATGCTTCCTTCACCATCGAATTGATCTTGTCCTCCGTGTAGTCGCCAATGCAAATAGAATCAACACTGCATCATAATATTTTCCCTTACAAGCATCCACCGCATCTTGAAATTGTTCTTCTGATATAAGCGCCATTCCATGAACAAATGGCACAAGTGCATTGCCATCAAATATATTGTCTATGACCCCATTTCCTACCATGTAGCCTTTAAAATTCAGAATAGGTGTTACCCGAGCTTCAATTTCCTTAACCACTTCCGACCCCAGAGTTGGAACATAGATTCTTGCATATGATTCTCCGCTAATATTGAATGGATTTGAAAGGAACTCTGGATATTCTTCAAACCACGTTTTATTCTTGATTGCTTTACATATCCTGCGTAATGATCTGAAGGAAGACTATCGTTGTAGCCAGGTAAAGATGTGATTCGTGCATTTGCGGGTGTTGCCTCTGCATAGGAGTGCAAAGCCACCAATCCAAGAAGACAACATGTCCAAACAACCTTTCCAAAATCCATTGCTAAAGAACCTTCAATAGTAGTTCCAATTGTTAAGTTTTATGGTAAGCTGATGCATTTTAATTTCAATTTTGTTTAGCATTTACTTGAACCATAACCATTGGCTACATCAACAATAACTAACTGTAGTAAACCAAGATCACAAGAAGAATAACCATGCATAAGAACACAAGAAATATGTTGGGAAACCCTTCTACACAAGGGAAGAAAACCCAACAATCCTTTGCTATATTCTCAAGGGTGTTGCAGTTCTCATAATTTCAGAACTCAACTTCTCAAATCATGAGATGACACAATGATAAGTGTGTAATCCTCAATGAAGATTTACCTTTATTTATACAAAACTTATCACATCAAATGATGTGTCTATTTGAACAATAGGGCCGACCTGTACAACTTAATAATATAATAAATATAATTAATAATTACAATATTAATTATCTTTACATGGTGGGGCTGACTTGTACCCTTTACAACATAATTAGGGTTACAAGTAAATCTTACTCTTAGACAATATAACAAGGATCTCACACGTCCACTTGTGCTCAACCACAGGGGCATCCTACTCAACAGATCTCTATCTCAACTCAGTCCATAGGAGAATCATCTGGAGTACCATCTCAACCCTGACTCAACTGAGTCCATAAGGCATGAGACCACATGGCATAACAACTCAGTCCAAAGTCTGACACACACCCATCACATGGGCACCTTCACCCCACACAGGGGTACACATCGTCTCATCTCAATCCAGAGAGGAACGAGACACCCATCTCATGGGCATCCTCACCCCACACAGGGGCACACATCATCTCATCTCAGTCCAGAGAGGAACGACACACCCATCACATGGGCACACCCAACACATGGGCTCTCTCACAGGTCCACTCAACTCAGTCTCAGAGGAGAACATGTCTTGGAGGATGTCTCACAAAGCTGCAATCATCAACACTCTCTCTTAGCTAGGGAGGCATTCTCCACCAGGCCAAGTCTCTTACGGAAGTACTCGAACTTCGTCCTAGCAAGCTGTTTGGTGAAGATATCTGCAATTTGCTCATGTGTAGGAAGGTATTGCACGTGTACTCTTTTCCTCTGCACCATGTCTCTGATATAATGATATTTTATCTCAAAGTGTTTCGATTTATCGTGAAACACAGTATTCTTAGAGAGCTTCACACAACTCTGATTATCACAATGAATAATGGTAGAATCCATCTCATGATCAAATAAGTTTGCAAGGAGCTTTAGAAGCCACACTGCTTCGTGGACTGCCACACTCAACGCTATATACTCTGCTTCTGCGGTATTCAAAGCCACAGAGCTCTGTTTCCTACTGCACCAGGAAACCATGGCAGACCCCAATGTAAAACAACAACCAAATATGCTCTTTCGGTCCACTGCGCTCCCTGCCCAATCTGCATCGGCATATCCCTGCAATCTCATGTCTACACTGGAGGCATATCTCAGGCCATATCCAACTGTGCCTTATAGATATCTCAATACTTGCTTCGCTTCTATCCAATGAGTCTATCTCGGTCATGTATCACGAATCCATCTGGCTGCTCAATGTAAACTTCTTCCTCAATCTCACCATTGAGGAAGGTTGTCTTTTCATCCATCTAATGTAGTTTCCAACCCATAGATGCAACTAGTGCAATGACAGTACGGATGGAAGTGTATTGGGCTACAGGAGAAAATGTCTCCTCATAATCAATTCCCTTCACCTATGAGAATCCTCTGACTACAAATCTCGCTTTGTATTTCTCGACACTTCCATCAGCTGCATGCTTGATCTTATAGATCCACTTGGAAGACACTACAGACTTCCCTTCTGGTCTCAGAACGATATCTCACACATCATTCTTCATGATGGACAGATACTCTTTTGTCATGGCATCTTGCCATACCTGCTGACCTGCTGCTTCTCCCTAACAAGAAGGCTCGGTATCAATGATGTGGTTCATGGCTGGAACATAGCTCGAAATTCTCTTTGGTTTCTTGCTCTCTCGGAATGTGCCTTGAGGAGTTGCATGTCCCACTGCCTCTTGCAGAGTTTGTCGAGCCCAGGCATGCCTTTTTATAGCCTATTGCAATGTCTCTCGGGACATCAACTGGAGCAATTGGATCAACTGGAACAATGGTTGTCGCCCTCTGAACTGCTGAAGGGGAGAAGGTATTGTCTCTTCCTTCTTCTCAAATAGTTTGACTCCCTCTGAGTCAAGTGACTCCCTTTGAAGTTTGAAGGATAGACATTTTATCCTTTTTCTGTGTTGCTAACCTGGAGACATCTCATGTCTTCTCAGGTCCTCTGTTGATTCTACAGTGCTTTGTTGGCCTCCTTAGTCTGCAACCATGCTCAATCTTGCTTTTGGTCTTCCTGAGAAGACTGAGATAGAGAAGAACTCCTTGTTGTTCTTGCTTGCATTCCTTGACTTCTCTTGAGGTGGTTAATGTTGTTTTCTTTGCACATTACTAGCTGCAAGTCTAGTCTCCTTGAATAATGTGAACTTATAGCACACACTTCAAAGATCACATCAAGGATCATTCTTAAAATCTGCAACGTACCTCTCAATGTCTTCAAGCTTTCATTATTTGGACAGTACTTCATGTTTGATAATTTTGCAAATGTGTCATCTATCACATCATCTTCATAGCTCACCCAGAATTATCAACTGGCCTCGTATCTTCACATCGCACTTTGGAGCACACCCGTTGTCAAACTTGCCCAGGTTTGACATCAGATCTTGTGCCCCACTGTCTCAGAGTTTGTTTTTAAAAGAAAATCCTCAGGAGACTTGGACTATCTGCTCTCAAGTCACCTCAAAATTAGTCCCCAAATCAGCTTCAGAAATTACCTTACTGTCTTGAGATTTTCGCCCTTACCTGCCTCAGACATTTACCTTAGGTCTGCTTCAAATTTGCCACTTAACCTACTCGGATATGTGCCTCAGATCTGTCACTAAATTGGCCTCAGAATTGTTATAAATTCACTTCAGAATATGCCTCAAGCTCGGCCTTACTGCCTCAAAAACTGGACCTAGGAACAGGCTCAAACTCAACCTTGAATGATCTTCACTTCATGCAATCCTCAGATTTGCACTCACAGCTATGATTACTACCACTTGGTCTGCACTAATCATGTCATGGATGGCTGTAGCAATCAAATGAGATGTTAGTTTTGGAATACCTGTGGGGTTCAAGTCATTCACATGTTTTGTTACCCAGCACTTCCACAATGGTGCGCATGATATTCAGATTTTAAATAATTCTTAACACAGCAATCGGTGAGATGTTGGTATTGAACCCGATATGCACCATTAGATGACAAAGACAGAGTGAAAGAAATACAAATCAATAATCCAGCGAATGGTTTAATTGGACAAAACTTAATGAAATCACAGGTTCTGCCCAGAAATGAATAAAAACAACCACAGTTAGAGAATCGGCTCCTCTTTATCAGTCAATGGTGGAATGGCAGACCGAATGGAGAGGTCATTAACTCTGCAACCTTAAGCGTTGAATAACCCCAGATTTATGTGCTTAAATCAACCCTCAAAATCAATGATAGCGCCTTCACTCAATCGTTGGGATTTATTGTTCTTCGATCTTTGAAACCCTAGCCATAGTGCAATCTCGAAGACCAGCTCTTCTTTACCAGTGAGAGAGACCTGCAGATGTACACCAAATGCTCGCCACGACCTCTGAGGATTACGATTTTCTCATCAAGAACGTGACCCTGCAGAAAAAAAAACCAATAGAAATAGCGGAATAAATAGAAGTATGTGGTTTTAGGCTCCTTCTAGTTGTGGCATCCCTAGAGGGGTTTCTTTTTGCGGCAGTTGCCTTTTAAAACCCTAAACAGGGCTTGGCCAAGGCTAGAAAGCCTGTGGCCAGCCTCCTACTTCACTTCAGAAAGTTCAGGCCGCTTCTTTACATCAGCGGCAAGGGTTCTATCACCCTTTTAACTGTCCACGGCTGCCTCCTTTGATGTGCAATGATCTTCTTCAAGTCTGCTCTGATACCATGTTAAGTTTTATGGTAAGTTGATGCATTTTAATTTCAATTATGTTTAGCATTTACTTGAACCATAACCACTGGCTGCAGCAACAATAACTAACTGCAGTAAACCAAGATCACAAGAAGAATAACCATGCACAAGAACACAAGAAATATCAAGGGAAACCCTTCTACACAAGGGAAGAAAACCCAACAATCCTTTGCTATATTCTCAAGAGAAGATCCCCCATCCACCACCAAACCTAGCACACAAAAGGGTGCTGCAGTTCTCATAATTTCAGAACTCAACTTCTGAAATCATGAGATGACACAATGATAAGTGTGTAATCCTCAATAGGGATTTACCTTTATTTATACAAAACTTATCACATCAAATGATGTGTCTATTTGAACAATAGGGCCGACCTGTACAACTTAATAATATAATAAATATAATTAATAATTACAATATTAATTATCTTTACATGGTGGGGCTGACCTGTACCCTTTACAACATAATTAGGGTTACAGGTAAATCTTACTCTTAGACAATATAGCAAGGATCTCACACGTCCACTAGGGACACGTCCACCTGTGCTCAGCCATAGGGACGTCCTACTCAACAGATCTCTATCTCAACTGAGTCCACAGAGAATCATCTGGAGTACCATCTCAAGCCTGACTCCACTGAATCCACAAGGCAGGAAACCACGAGTCTGACGCACACCCATCACATGGGCACCTTCACCCCACACAGGGGTACACATCGTCTCATCTCAATCCAAAGAGGAACGAAACACCCATCTCATGGGCATCCTCAACCCACACAGGGGCACGCATCGTCTCATCTCATTCCAGAGAGGAATGACACACCCATCACATGGGCACACCCAACACATGGGCACACCCAACACATGGGCTCTCTCACAGCTCGACTCAACTCAGTCTTAGAGGAGAACGTGTCCTGGAGGATGTCTCACGAAGCTGCAATCATCAACACCAACTATGGGATTCCGCTCTGAATTGAGATCTTCAACGAAGATTCTAACTTCGAACTTTGAATTTAGAAAGTTCCGCCGAATGCCTGTAAATTCAAAACAGATTCTAACTTGGGTTCCATTTTCGATTACAAGTTACAACTATAGAAAATTCTTCTACTCTATATACTTTGAGTTTTCAACTTCAGTTGAAGTAGCGATGACAAAACAAATTATAACTCGTCAGACTGCAGCAATTTTGTTGGCTATGGAATGTCTCTGGTCGGACGTGCTGAAAGGATGAACAATTTCTCGACTTCAAAGCAGTGGTCGTCCGACACTGAAAGATGCTTAAATTACAGTGAAGACATCAAGTAGAAAACACAATGAGCGAATTCTGGTATTATTTTTCATTGCTAGGTAGGCCTACCAATCGCGGCGCACAATATTTAGTTGTTTTATTCCAGGTCTTTTCCATTGAATTTGTTAAAAGAGAAGGGAGGGAGGTGGTCGGTCCCAGTCTTTCAATGAAGAACTACAGTGATAGCCGCAATGGAACAAATTTTGGGAATGCATGGCAGTTGCCAGTTCCATATCTGTTGGAGTGGCCACCATGCTCCTTATCATAACATTAGCTATTCTCTCTTATTTTTCTAGGCCCTCCTGTAAGGGAGTTAGGCCTGGTCCCGCTCTTATACCATGTTGATTTTTTTATAACAGATGATATTGTATGTGAATGAATATCTTATTACAATGATGGGTGTTCTATATATAAAGAACATATGGTGACCATCCATGAAGAGATGCGTCCCTTGGGTAATCAATATATTTATACTTTATATTATATTATACATATAATATAATATAAATATACTTTATACTTATGCTTTATGCTTTATACTTTATTGTATATATATTTATACTTTATATCATAAATATATTATTACAATAATAATATTATAATTAATAATATTGCTTAATAATTAATAATCTCATTATTAATTATCAATCTAGTAGAATGTCTTTTTGATGCTACCCAAACATCAACAGAGGGAACTCACGGTTTGCTTAGCTTCATCCTTGAGCCTGAAAGGGTTTTTGGAGTAGGTTAGCCAAGCTTTCTTCTCGTAGGATCCTTAATAATTTTTGGGTCCTGGTCCATTTTTGGTAGATATTTTCTTTTTGTTTTTTGTTTAATAAATCTAGATTAGAAATGGATGATCTTTATAAACCTATTGATTTTTCTGCAATAAGTGGTTATCCACATTTGATTCCAGAAAAAAGATTTACAAAATTTGCCTTGTTTTCAAATTAATAATGTTGTTGATGCTAGACATCATGTTAATAGGGTTTCCCATTGCTTTAATAAATGGTGTTGCAATGCCTTCTATGAAGATGTGGGAATGAAATTGTTTATCTTGTCTTTTGATGATGATGATCTTGATTAGTATACAGAACTTAAGGATAAAGAGGTTAAAACTTAAAATGAATTGATTGATGCTTTTATGGAAAAATGGAAGGAAAAGGAACCTCCATATATAAAGACAATCAGTCCAGATACTAAGATAGATGCTTCACCAGATTCCAATAAGAAGTTTAAAGAAGTTATTCAGGACATGGAATTTATCTATGAAAAACAGTGAAAGGCCATGGAAGCTCGCTTTGCAGAGGCAGAAGCTTGTATTGAATATTCAGACCCTATAGAGCTAGAGCTTCACAATGAACAAGAAAGGGAATTTCACCTGGAAATTCCGGATGAGCCTATAGATGAGTCGTTGATTGATCAGGAGGAAATTGAGTTTGAAGTTGTTGAATATCCAGATAATTCAAATCCCCAGCCTCCTCCCGAAGAACCCATCTCTTCAGAGAAGATCTTAGACAATTATGATGAACTTGAAATGAACAGTGAAGCAAATCCCCTGACAGTTCCAGTTCCAATCTCTCAACCATCAGAGGACTTAATAACAGATAATGGGAAAATGGAAGACAACTTCAGTTTATCAATTCTAGATCATTATGAGTAGTGGTTGGCCTTCCACCATGACAGTCCAATTCAGAAATTCATAAAAATTTTACAAGGTTTGCCAGACTTCAAAGTTTGGATGAATGAAGAAAGACACATGTTTCTTGGGTGGTCTATTCTCGATAAAAACTCCAAGTTGATAAAACTTGGAAAAGGATCTTCAATGAGTCACCCCGGACAAGGGACTTTTTAGACATCTGAGATCTTACTTAATCGATGACATGGTTGGTCCATATGCTTTCTACTTCAAACAGTTGGACAGTGAAAAGGTTAAATCTACCAGTGAGTGGATAGCTCTTCAAAATTGCTCCTCAATGATGATATCCGATGCCCATGGGGGCAGCCTTTGTAACATATCTCTCTAACCCTTCTTCCTTATATTTCGTTTTCATTTCTTCGGCATTTTCATTTTCTTCTATTATTAGTGTAACTTGTATCTTAAATTGTTAGTTTTCATATACATGTGTTGTTCATGTTGTTTTTGGCGAGATGTTTGTGATGTAGGATACAGATTCTGGATTCTCACATACTCTCCTTTTTTTTCTAAAAAGATCAAGCACACGTCCCCATATGGAGCCAATGTTATCCACCAAGTTGCACTAGGATGGACTTGCAGTTGATCCGCCAATGATTGAACAACTACTTGTTCAAAATTGACAATTCAAAAGTCCAGCCGGCCAGTATGGCACATTTTTTTAACTTTTTTACCAAATTTCCATACCCTGCAGGGAACTGTAATAAGAGGTGTAGCATGATGAATTTTGTAAAAGGCTTAGCCTCCTAAGACTTAGACATGAGTGTATTACTCTAGAGTTTTTTTTTACTTGTTAATTATATTTTGTTGTCCCAGCGATCTATAATTTTCGAGTTTTTTCACTCAATTCCTCCAAAACCGGAGTAAATACTCATGGTTAGGCCTTATCATGGTCTTCTAAGCATAGTGTCTAACATATATTACCACGCTAATCATCCTCCTAGAGTCTCATGGAAATGTGCTAAGTCCCCCTTATGTTTCTTTTAATGTTTTATGCAAATAAAAAATTCCCCGCAAAATCGGGATATTTTAATTGTAATTGGTCAAGAAGTTAAAAAAGCAGTACTAGGAGGCATTATATGCCTTGTGGGTATTCGTTTTCATATCCAGAATACCCACTTTAACTAAGTACCACCTTTTCGAGAGTAAAAATTGAGTTTTACTCAAGAAAAAATGATTTTCTCTCCAAAAAGGTAAAATAAAGTCAAATAAAAGACAAAAATCAGCAATGTTATTTTTGTGGAAACATGTCCCAGACATGCATTTAGTTAACTAACTCTCTCTCTCACTTCACTGAAACTTAGTAGTAGTTGAAGATGAGTTAGAAAGAGACAAGTGAGGAGTTCTCTCATCTTGATGGAGATCTCAAGGAAGATGGCACACTTACCTAACTAGATGGCGCATGGGGAATAAGGGAGATAATCCCAAGGAGGACGCATGCCAACCCAAGATAGGTGGTGACCCCTCCTTGCCCTCTAACTTGAGTCTTCATGAGTTATTTCACCTTCTTTGAGAGGTGGTGCACATTCTACCACACATTTGGCTCTTTCTCTCTTAGTGAAGTGCGCCCTCCTTCTTTGGAAACTTCACCCTTTGTATTATTTATGCAAGGTTCCTCTCCCATTATGAGTTAGTCATAGCTTGGGGAGAGAACTTATGCTATTGTATTGTATATTTGTAATATTCTTTCAAGTTTGAATAAAGAAGACTTTGAGGTCACATGGTGGATGGTAGCAATTGTGGATGTTGATGTTCATGGTTTAAATTTAAGAGGTATTTGTATCTTGTTTATGTGCATTTCAATTTGTAGATTGGCCCTAATAAGGGTGCTATCACCCAATAGAAAAGATTTTCTTAACTAGCTTGGATATTAGGATCTTTTGTTACTTTACATATGCGGTTAACAATTTGCATGTTAATTTTGCTTAATTGCATGCTATTTAGACTTCATGTGTAGGGAACTGTTGAAATATTGTAACTTCGAAGAATATTCTACCTAAGAGAGAGTGTTAAATAATATTGTTATATTATACTTATTAATTAGGCCCTATCATGCCTTTGTAAAAGTCATCCCTATTGTGCCTTGACAGTTAATTGTAAATTAAGAGGGTAAAGTGATAGGTCGGCCCAGACCTAATTATAGGCTAGCCAAACCACTATTTATAAGAGAGGCCAGTGCCTCATTTGGACACACACACCAACCAGCTCTACAGTGTGCAAGTCTTGGAGGAGAAACTGCTACGACTGGGGGGTGACGTCAAGGAGGGTTTTGGTCTATCTCTTGGTATTTCTTGGTTAAGTGGTGTGCTACTCTTCCTAGTGAAGGGGTAGAGGAGGATCTTTTGTTCGATCTTTGGTCTAACTATATTGAGGAAGTTTTCTTGGGTGTTCTCTCCCATGAGGATTTCTAAGGATAATTTGTGTGTCTCTATTGTTTCTGTGATTGCCTCTCTTTCTGTGATCTTATTTATACAACTAATGTGCTAAATGATTATAATAATAAAGAAGAACCGTAACTGCTAGCTGTATAAGTAAAACTTCAACAAGAACACCGATATTTAACAAGTTGTATGTAGGTTTATCAAGTTTGCAGGTCCTCATACTTGAAGTGGTGGCTGATTTGAGTGCAATCTTTCACATACTTCAAGATCTTTTGAGAACGAGTCCCTCATCTTTTCACCGGAAGACTCCATAGCCCAAGATTCAAGTCTTGAAGAAAGGGCTTTCTCTCTCTTTTTTAACCTTCTAATCTATAATTTCTTGGTTACTTCATATCTATATGCAAGCATTTGGATCTAATTTCTAAAGCTAAATATTTAGTTTCTTTTATGCATGCATAGGATTTTTTAGATCTGATTTTTATTTGAAGTTTCTATCTAAAAAATCTAGA
>ML777556.1:840247-850659 GCA_009831015.1 Picea engelmannii | reverse complement strand
GGGATCGTGGAAATAACTCCCTTAGCTGAAAGGGAAGATTCTCCAAGCTAGAAGAAGGTACGAAAAATATTCTTGAAAAACATTTATTTTTGTGATTTAAATAAATCTCCAGTTAGGAGGGAGCAATGAAAATATTATTTATTGAAAAATAGTCCAGATTGGACAGATGCTTTCCTGTTCGGAAAGTGGATTGAGACTTCTGATGGACAGTGACTTCCCATTGTAATTAACATGGGACGCAGACTGATTGCTAATGTATCATAGACAACGACTTTCCATTGTGGTTAACATGGGGAGTGGTCTAGGACAGTCATTCTTCTTGGCAGTCACTTTGAGTAGTGGTCAAGTAGAATGATCTGCCTCGTCGAGCAGTCATTCTTTCGAAGTTCACAGTTGTGAGCAGTTTCGAAGAATGGTCCGTTTTGGAGGTTGATGCAGGACAGACATTCCTTAGGGCAGACTCATTCTCTCCAGGTTACACTTTGTTTAGTGTCGGGGGAATGGCCCAGGGTGGGGAATGCTCCGGACAGTTATTCCTTAGGGTTATACATTCTCTCTAGGGTGCACTTTGATAAGTGTAGGAGGAATGGCCCAGGGTGGGGAATAGTCTAGGCTCAACAATCAGGGACAATCATTCCTTAGGGTTTATACATTCTCTCCAGGGTGCACTTTAATTAGTGTAGGAGGAATGGCCCAGGGTGGGGAATGGTCCAAACATTTCTTAGGGTTTATACATTCTGTCCAAGCTGCACTTTGATTAGTGTAGGAAGAATGGCCCAGGGTGAGAAATGGTCCAAGCTCAGAAATCAGAGACAATCCTTCTTCCTTGTTTCTGAAGAATGGGGCAGATAGCCCATTGTTGATGAGGGCAGATATTCTTTCAGATCTCACAAACGTGAGTGAAAGATTGGCCCAGAGGATTCAGTTTATCTTTAACAATATTTTTCTATGCAGGATGGCATCAGATGATTGTTATGGAGACTACCTGTCTCCAAACAGTAGAGATATACTACTATGGTGGATATGTTCCACTGTTCTTTCAGAGCTCACAGATGTGAGTGAAAGATTGGCCCAGACAAATCAGTTTATATCATAACATTGTTTCTATGCAGGATGCTATCAGATGTTTGTTATGAACACTGTATGACAGTAGATGAGGACTATTGTGGTGAATATGTTTCACTGTTCGCAACCATATGTTGTTGATCAAGTACTTGTGTGTTACTTGATGTGGTAGTGAACCACTGGATTGTAGTTATGTACTACTATGAATAGACACAGTTGTGCTCTATCCTTGTTCTAATTGCCTTGAAGACTATCAGCAGTTTATTGGAGATAATGATCATTCAGATGGATGATGAACAGAGATTTTCCAAACGGAAAACAATTCAGAGCTCTTACTCCTCTTGTATCACTCTATGGTGTGAGTGACTTATCCAGCATCATGTCTAATTACTCAGATGAAGTATGGTTTCGAGAGATGATGCCGCTGATGGTGATGGTGATGCTCATGATCTAGTCATGAAATAGTCTAGATGACTATATTGATGCTATCGGGTAAATGGTATGTTTTGTGCTCAAGTCCATCACCTGTAAATACCTCTCTAGCTAGGAGGGAGTGTTAATATTATGGTAGTTGCGGAAGGTATTTACCTCCACGTGTGAACCTGACGAGAATAGAAGACTTCAAGAAGCAAGAGAAACCCTAACGAGTTGGCTAATAACCCTAGAAGCCTTGTCGGCCCAAGAAGATAATTTATATTAGGCTATTAGCCTCCAAGAGAAGAAGTTGGCCAGAAATAATAATAATATACTGAACAGACACATATCCAGAAGGAGAAGTCGGCCCCAGCAAAACTGACAGGACTACTATAAATACAGGGCACCAGTTCTCAATTGTATCATCTCAGAATTGCAGTTCCCAGTTTTGGTGCGCACTGCAGCTCCAGTTTTGTGCGCATGTGTGGAGGAGGACTGCAGGTGCAGCTGCAGCAGCAGCTATTTTCAGTATTGGCTTGGACTATCTATTGGCGAGGGTTTGGATTATCTGATCAGCTTTTTGTGATGCGCTATCCTTGGGGAAAGGTGCGCTACCCTTTGTTTGGTGTTTTCCCAAGATAAATCTGTGTCTATTGAGATTTGGGTACCTTGGAAAGTGGTCCCCTTGTGTTTGTGAGCTTCTAAACACATGAGGGAAGAACTTTGTACCTTGTACCATGTACTTTATGTCTAATTTCACTTTGACTTAGGAGATTTAAGTCAAAAGTGAAATTTGGTCATTTTAGCCTAAAGTGACAATTAATTCACAAAGTGGGTGAATTAATACACAAAGTAAAACTATGGAAACTTAAGTAAAGTGGGTTTTGAGTTGAGATTTACTTGAGATGATCTCAACCATTGATTAGGGATGAGATGAGATGATCTCATCCACCCAACTTTTAGGTTTCCTTATGCTTCCTTAAGGAGGGCGCAAGGGGCAAAGGAGAGCTCATTCACTCATTTGTTCACTTGGAGAGATTCGGAGAGAGCAAGAGGATGAGGTTTCAGGCATTGGGAGAGGAGAGCTTGGGTGCCTCCTTGCATGGAGAGCTCATGGAGGCTTAGTGCCCTGTTTATTTATTGAGGAGTTTCCAGTTTTGAGGAGGGCGCATCATCAGTGGGGAGTACTTAGAGAGCTCAGATTGCAATGAGATCTGTTTTAGAGGGAGGCTACTCATCAGTATCAGAGTATTGTGGAGGGGTTTCTTGTTCAGAGCTTCCAGTTGGCATCTGGCTCCATTTCAGTGGTCTTGGCAACATTTCTGGGGGACGCACCATCCTAGGGCACTCTTGCTTCATTTGGACTTGTATTTCATCTTGGATCAAGCTGCTATTGTATCAGGTTCATCTATATTTTGTACTTGTTGTATTCCACCATCTATTCTCCTCATATATAGACATATATTCCAAACTAGTTTTCCTCGAGGAGGTTTTATCCAAGGTTGTGTTGACCAAAAATACATGTGTTCAATTTCATGTATGTTGAGTATAGAACTACTGTATTTTCAGCGGTAAAGATCTCTAGGTGTATTACATTTATTTTAGTATGCATGTGCTAACCCTTGGTGACTAAAACTACATGCTAGAGCACCTAAAATTGTGAATGTAATCGTAGCAAATCAGCAAAAAGTTCCTGAACTGTTGGCTGTCCTAAAAACAACAGTAAAACCTTCATTGACAGTTGAAACTTAGAGCCAACTTGAGGTCAAAGACAGGCCTAGTTGGCAGCTTGATAGGACCTGGAAAATCTTCAGTGTCTTCTTGTGCTTGTCTATCTGTTTCTAGATCTTGCTTATATTTTCAATATATGGTTATTGAATGTTAAATGAAGATCAAAATACTCTAGTAAATCTATTGCTACTGAAAATTTAAGAAATTCTAATAGGTAGAGGGATAGGTCTCGAGAGTGACAAGGAAAGTAAAAACCCTTCAAGAGTAAGTGTGATAGTGATATGGTTTTGGGCTTACTTCATGGTTCATGGTGTCATTAAATCCATTTCTATGAATGCCTTTGTCAAGGGTGTGCTTGCTCTTGAGTTACCCCATATTTACACGCTAGTTTTTCCAAACCCATTTATTAGCCATCTTTCTAGTATGTTTTATCATATTTGCAAGTCCCCTTTTACAAGGTTTCAAGCTTTAGCATTGCTATTTAGGACTGGGGTGAGCACTGAAAGAGTAGAGCTCAAGTTTGGACTAGCTTTTGTTAGTCCTTTTTTGCTATTACTCCTTTCTATCTTTAGCATCATTTTCCTATTCTTTTATTAGCAGCCACAATCGCCTTCAGCCCCTCTTCCCATGAGAGAATGGACCATGATCCATTTCCTAAGTTCCGTACACTATGAACATTACCCTTTTGAGGGCCCCCCAGTAGTACCCCTTTTCCTTGGGCGGTGACAACATAGGACTAGGGAATAGAAGCTAACCACTAAGGTGAAACAAGGCAACTAACACAATTTTTCAAAATAGTGATCCATTATCCAACTTCAACCAAAGATCCTCATCCACATGCCTAACAAATTAAGCACAACACTTTGCATGAAAGAAGGACAAACATACCTCATGGTGATGATGGCTTACTATCTCTCGTACTCTAGGTTGCTTGGATGTGATGAGCCTTGGTTGACCTATAGCTGTAAATGTAATGAGGGGGACTGTTGGGATGCCATCTGTGGACATGTTGATCATCATCATGCTCGGGATCATGTTCTCCATTGCGGGCCACGAGACATGATCTCCTATAGTTACCCCTAGGCATGGGGGGTAACACTTTGCACCTTTTGGGGATTGATGTGACTTTTGGAGCTCTTGTACCCTTTGAGGAGATGATGTCACCCTCTTTTTATCCTATTAATCGTGTGGAATTTTGAGAGAACATTTTGATGTATTAGCATTTTATCTTTATTTTGGAGGCTATTTTGGGGGTTGGCTTGAGACCCATCCACCTTGTATCATGGATTATTATGTTTTAGGGGGTTTTAGACAGATGAGGTGCTTGACTTGTCTCATATATATAAAGGGTTTCCTCATTTGTATATGATAACTCATCTTGTGGAGAATCACTTTTAGCACTCTTTACTCTCTTATTCATCATGGATAACTTATGCGCACTTTCTTCGAGATGATCTAGTGGATGTTTTTCAAGTTTCTTGTGGATGATTCATGGTTACAGTTTCTTTGATGCTCATTGATTTGACTAGTAAGTGTTCTTTTCAAGTCTTCTATGGTTTATTCTTGATATATTAAGTATATGATTTATCAAAGTGGCGATAATTGCATGTTATCTTGTATTTTCTTGGATACACTTAACTTTCTCTTGAAACCCTAGGAAGGTTTGTAGTGGACTACCTTCCCTTATTATCATTCATTTAAAGCTTGTTGAAGGACATAAGGGTATTTCTAGGGTTTGCAGTGGACTAATCTAGGGTTTTGACCAAAATCCATCTTTATCTCTTGCTAAAGATCTTTAGAAGACATAGGATGGCCTCTTAGGGTTTGTAGTGGACTACCCTAAGTTGCTCTTCTAAAGGGTTAATACCAAGGGTTTAATTCTTGAGTCTTTTCTTGCCTTTGCTCTCCATAGAATTCGCATCTTTGACTCCATATGCCCAAGGAAGCTAGACGACACTAGTCTTCTCCTCATTACAAGTGACCTAAAACCCTAATCCCTCCTCTCCTTTGATGTCTTCTGGTAGATTTAGGTTTACCGTTTAATTTCTTTTCCACTTCAACTTTCAACCTCTAGTATCTTAACATTTAGGGTTTGTGGCCTTCTTTACCTTAGATTATCCCTTGACATCATTTATTGCATTAATGTTGTAGTTTTCAGCTAACTAGGGATTGACGTCTTGCACATTTTGAAGTTATTTCATGCCATTTATGTTTTAGCAAACATTTGTTAGTTAACGTTTTAAGTTTTAGCTTGCATCTCATCACTCTTTCATTGTATTTTATTGGTTTTAGGACTGTTATATTTCTGCTGTTGCAACTTCTCATTTTGCTAAAGTAATCATCTCATATTACAAGTTTTATGACAGCCATAGCTTTTCTTTTGATTTGTAGTGTTTCGGGGCATTCATTTGACTTATTTAACTTGGTAGATATCATCTACTATCCTAAAACATTTCACACACAAATCTGGAAATTATTTTACTTAACCACCTTGTCTTTACCTTGAACCTTGATCTAAGTGGTGGTTGTTGATATTATGGTACCTGGGGGAGGTATTAACCTCCACGTGTAACCCTGACAAGAACAGAATATTCCGGGAAGCAAGAAGAAACCCTAAAGCATTGGATATAACCCTAGAAGACAAGTCGGCTAAAGAAAATAATTTAATATTGAATCTTTAGCCTCGAGAAAGAGAAGTCGGCCCAAACAGTTAAGAAAGAGCAGTATAAATACAGGATGCCAGAGCTCATTTGTACATACATAGCTCGCAACTGCGGAAATCTAGTGCGCACTGCAGAAATTTAGTAAGTGTGCAAGTCTGGAGAGTAGCTGCAGCGACAACTACTGCAACTTGTATTTTCGGTTTTAGGCTTGGACTTTCTCTTGGTTATGGTTTGGACTTTCTGCCTTGTGTGCTAGCTCTGGAGAACGGTACATTGATTGGCTATTAGGCCTAGGGTTTGCTTCCAGAATTATTCTCTGTCAAGGTTAAGGTTCTCGGGGGTGGCTCCGCCCTATGGTTGGGTGACAATATTGCTATATTGTCTATGGTTAAACAAGCACACCTACTTTTCTAATAGGTTATGGGCCCACACTATCTTCGGACAATCTAACCGTTGGAAGATAGATTGGGAGGATTTGCTCATTTACAGTTGCAGTTGCAGTCAATTTTTTTGTTGCAGCAATGAAACCCTAACCCTCCTGCTGAGGCACCTTATGTGAAGAGATTGACATAATTTCTGGATAGCCTAGTGTGCCCTAACCTAGTGCACCTCCTGGTACTCTTAGCAAGCTAAGACGTCAAGTTTGATCTTTTGGTCAAAGTCAAAGGTTGACCAAGTCGAAGTAGTCATGACTTACTCTATGAAGTCAAAAAACAAGTTAGAAGGGGCTTCTAACTTCAGAGCATGGAAGACAAGGATTGACCTCATCCTTGCCAAGAATAAAGTGTTGGATATCGTGAAAGGAAAGATCGTGGAACCATAGTTTGAAGAAGGAAAAGAGAAGGAACCTCAAACGTTGCAATTATGGAGAAGTTCAAGGACAATGACATCAATGCCATGAGTATCATAGTGGACTCTGTAAAAGACCACTTGATACCCTACATCTCTCATCTTGACTCATCTGAGAAGATTTATGATGCCCTAACTAACCTCTTCTCAGTCAAAAACATTGGACAACTAATGAGTCTGAAGAATGAGCTCCGTGACATGAAAATGAATAATGATGACAGCATAACATCATACCTTGTGAGAATCTCTCAGTTAAGAGATCAACTACAAGCTATTGAAGAAATCATTTCAGAGAAGGAACTGGTAAATATAGTACTCAATGGCCTTCCCAAGACATGGGATGCATTTCCCGCAAGCATGAACACAAGAAAGGAGTATCCCACATTTGAAGAACTTTGGACTTGTTGTGCACAAGAAGAATCAAGGATTAGCGCAAAAGAGAAATTCCAAAGGAAAGATGATGATCAAGCCTACACAACAAAGTTCAAGAAATTCAGGAATAAGAAGAAGTTTGACTCAAGGAAGAAACCAAATCAAGAGAAGGATATGTCAAAAATACAATGCTTCAACTGCCGAAAATATGGTCACTACAAGAATCACTGTCCTCAGTTAAAGAAAAGGAAGGAAACACACGAAGCAACAGTTGTCGAAGAAAAGGAACCCTCAAAGAAAGTCAAATAAGATGAAGCAGATTTCTTCTTCTAGTCAAGGTAAAAATATTCTTCTATAACATAGTCCTTGTATATACCATGTTTACATAGTTCCTGTATTCTATTTCTTAGAAGATAAGATGGTCAGTGAAACAACACCTTTGGAAGAATAACAAGATAAGGATTACTATTACGATGATTACTAGTCAAGTAATGTATCTAAAAAGATGAAGTACATTGAAAATCCTTGGTAACAATTCCTGTGGAAGCTATTCTATAAGTAACAACTGCTAGATAAGCCGAAATAAGAATCAAACTTGAAGAGACCCAGAAGAAGTCAAAACAAAAACAAGTCAGCAATCAAGAGGAAATTAGAAAAAGACTTGTGACACTTTGCAGAAGGCAATAAGGATGCAGACAGAAGCATGGACTCTCTTAGATAGAGGGAGTTGATTATAGAATTCCAAAAAGAAGAGCATGCATTCATACATGAAACAAGGATTAGGAGGGAGCTAATCCTAAATGATATGATCCATTGAGGATTATGAAGTTTATGTCCATGTTCCCATTGAAAGTAGTAGCCATGATAAGCAGCATGTGTTCAAAAGAAGTCTTCTTCGAAAAGAAGCCTTAAAGTATCCTTAGTTATCCATCTACATCCATGATCCTATGATGAAAGGAAGTTGGAATCTTCTGGGAATGGAATCTATAGAAGACTCCATGGACCCAACAGCTAAAGAGAAACATGAGGAAGAACATGAAGATTCCAAGAAAGAAAGAAAATCCAGAACAATTAGTTATTATACCAAGAATGACAAGACTACAAGCTTGGTTTGAACCCACTAGAAGCAATCAAGCAGAAGAAATGGAAGTTATAATAAAGAACAGTGTATGTAAGAAAATATGAAAAACACTAGTGAATGGAAGCATTGCGAGAATCAAAGGTTCTTCCAGAAGGAGGGAGAAAAACTATAAAGACAGCTCACGAGTATCCATGGATTGTAATTTACATGTAAAAGATTGTTCTTCCCAAATAAAGCAAGTCGAAAAGAAGCTTAGACCAGAAAGAGACCCATGTATGCAGATATAAGAAGACCTTGTATGGATTCAAACAACCTGATGCAGAGTATCTCATATACAGCAGAAGTGTGGTGAAAACTTTCTATAACAGAGATAGTGTATTAGAATAGTTACTCAGAAATCCGAGATGATGGATTGTTAATCCATGGAAAACTCTCACGATGACAGAAGAAGTGCTACCTGGATATGTTTCAGTTTGAGCTTTGCCACGATGTCATGAGCTAGCAGGAAACAAAAGTGTTGAACACGACCATGATATATTGTAATGATCAGAGCTATATGAAGCCTTCAAAGAAAACCAGTGTTCCATGACAGACCGAAGTACATTGAGATCAAGCATTATATTCTCTGTGATAAAGTCCAGAAAAGAGAAGTGGTTCTCCAATATATCTCCACAGATGAGCAGATAGCAGATATTTTGGAAAAGCCTCTGTCCAAGATGAAAAGTTTGCGTACTTAACAAACAAGTTGAGGCTCATGGAGACGACTTCCTTATTGAAAAAGGAAGAGATGACTCCCAAGTTGGGAGGGAGCACTGATGTGTTATTGATTTATGGACAGTCATTTTTCAGTTTGAAAGATGGTCCAGGATGAGCAGTTCCTTTCCAGTTCGGAAAGTGGTTTGAGATTTCTGACAAACATGCATTTTCCAGTTCGGAAAATGGTCCAGATCGAGCAGTCAATTTTGTAATGAAAATGGTTCAATAGATTGTTGGTGTACCATAGACAGCAATTCCCCTTGTGGCCAGTGTGGGGGAATGGTCTAGGACAGTCATTCTTCTAGGCAATCACTCTGAGAAGTGGTCAAGTAGAATGGTTCGCCTCGTCGGGCAGTCATTCTTTAGAAGTTCACAACTGTGAGCAGTTTCAAAGATTGCTCCATTTTGGAGGTTGGTGCAGGACAGTCATATCCTCAGGAAATGGTCTGGACAGTCATTCCCTAGGGCAAATCATTCTCTCCAGGTTGCACTATGATTAGTGCTGGAAGAATGGCCAAGTTAGGTGAATGGTCCAGGTTCAACAATCAGGGACAGGCATTCCCTAGGGCAGACTCATTCACTCCAAGTTGCACTATGATTAGTGTTGGAGGAATGGCCAAATTAGGTGAATGGTCTAGGCTCTGAAATCAAGGACAGTTATTCTTCTATGCTTGAGAAGAATAGTCCAAATATCCAATGGATGATGTTTTACCTTCTGTGGGAAAATGCTCTTCCAAATCTCATAGATGTGAGTGGAAGAATGGCCCAAATGACTCAGGTTGTATCATGATATTGTTATACAGGTTGATATTGAATGATATGATCATTGTGGAGACTGTATGTCTCTGGACAGTAGTTGTATGCCATTGTGTTGGATGTGTTCCACTGTTTGTGACTATGTGTCACTCATCAAGTAGCTGTGTGCTACTTGGTGTGGTTGTGTACCATTGGATAGTACTTGTGTACTACTATGCATAGACACAGTTGTGTGTTAATGTTTTATGCCATTATTATAGTTCTTTGCATTTCATTAGATAAGAGCATAATAAGAACAAGATCACTGAGAAATACACATTCACAAGAGACACAACATTTATCCTGGGAAACCCTCTAAGGGAAGAAAACCTAGCAAAAACTTCCTTATCATAAATAGCTTGTACAATGTTCAAGAGATAACTCAAACCAATACAGAAAGTCCTCCCCAAGAGATGCACCACCCTTCTTCTCCTCTCTCCAACTGGTAATTTGCAACTTACCTCATAAGAGAATGAGCAAGTGAGTTGTGTGTTAGAAGTGAGGCGCTAGCCTCTTATTTATATCAAACTGGCACGTGTGAATGGTCACAATCTGGCAGGGCCGACCTCTCACTCTGGGTGGGTAAACCCACCTTTAATTAATTCTGGGTCTTCCATTATAACTGTTGGGGCCGACTTTTTATTCTGCACTTTGTAATTGTCCGATGACCAATCCGCAAAAGGGGA
>ML777556.1:802924-814939 GCA_009831015.1 Picea engelmannii | reverse complement strand
CAATAAATTCTTGATCTCTGTGTGGTATTGTTGTCGATCTTTTGAATCCTTCTGAGTAGTGATCAAGCATTCTGCGGCATATGCTACCTCCCCATGTCTGAATATCCTCTCCATCCTCTTGGCTGAAACTATCCTAGGTGCTCCTATCGACATACCTCTTAGAACAACCTTCTTCCCATCCTGATCTCTGAATCCCATTTCCAAGGTTTGGTAGTTGGTAGTGATTTTTCCCAAGGTAATCATCCACTGAACTCCTAACACCAGATCTGTGTCCGATAGGTCAACAACATAAAATGTGTCTCTCACTTTGTAGTTGCCTAACTTCATCTCTAAGTTTGGAATTCTATCTAGACACTCCACTGTGTGGCCATCTGCTACCGCAACATCAAACCCCTCAAATTCCTCTGTCTGAAGTGCCCGTCGCGATACTAGTGAAGCGTCGATGAAGTTGTGGGTGGCCCCTGAATAATCCCTCTGATACGGAGGGTATCATACCTGGGAACACCGAAAAGGGTCGCTATGACTCCTCCCTTTGCTGGTTTCCTCCTGTTAGCCTTCTCTGGTGGTTGTGGGACTACTAGAGGATGGGCTCCTGCCGGTGTCGGTGGTCTACGGGGAAGCTGCTCCTCTGCTGGTGTTGACTCCTCTTTTGAACTAGTGAATCCACTGTCCTGCTCCTCCTCCTCTTCTGAACTAGTGAATCCACTGTCCTGCTCCTCCTCACTGTCCACGCTGTCTACTACTACCTCAATATAATGAATCTCTCCCTTGCCCATGCACCTGTGGCCTGGGACCCAAGGATCTCTGCAACTGAAGCAAAGCTTCTTCCTCATAAGCTCTCGCCTAGTCTCATCATCCAACTTCTCCTTTCCCTTCCATTCTCTCTGGAATGGCTTCCTGTCTTGATCCCTCTGGGGCACAAATGGTTTGGAGAAAGTTTTAGTCTTTGGCACNGAGTCTGCCAGATCTCGAGTGCGAAGGATGGCATCCTGCAAAGTGGGAGGCCTGTATGCCTTCACCCATCCTCTCAAAGGCTCTGTGAGTCCTTCTGTGAATAGCATGATCAACCTGGGTTCTGATATATCTGTCACTGCCACGGCTACCCGCTAAAACTCTGTGATGAACACCTCTACTGTGCCAGTTTGTCTCAACTGGGCTAGATCCCTGAAGTGTATCTCGAAATCCTTCCTGTCAAACCTATCCATGAGCCTATCTGTAAACTCCCTATAGGAGGTGATGCGACTGTGACCCAATGTCACCAGTCCATGATACCACCACTCTTGTGCCTCACCCTCCAAGTGTAAGGTCGCGAAACTGATGGCCTCTGTCTCGGTCATCTGGTTGAGCTTGTAATACGTGTCTAGCTTCTGTACCCAAGCTCTGGCGGTGTATTTGGACGATCCGTCGAAAGAAGGGATGGTGAGTTTCCCAACTTTTCGGATGAAATCGAGGTTATGCCCCTACTGTTGTTGTGGTCCTCCCCTCTGCGGCTCTCTAGGGCGGTTCCTGAGTCTGAGTCCACAGTACTCGACTAAGGTCATGTCCTGATGGAAGTCATGACCCAACGCTGCATACTCCCTCCTATACTCTGCAATGTCGTCGGCATGAGTGGGTGGCCTCTGTGCTATTGGTGACGATGTTGCTACCGGGGGTGCCCTCTGGAAACTGGGAAACAAGGGTCTGGGAATCCTACTCGCAGAGGTGTATGTGCGAGAGGCTGACTGGGGTCTACTGCTTGCTCCCGAGTTCGCCTGTGTTGCATACGGGACTTGTGTATCTGGGGTGCCCACTCTACCCAATCTATCAACCACCTGTGCCAAGGACTGAGACATGGTCCGTTGACTAGCTAACATACCGTTGATAACCTGCATGAAAGCTGCCTCTGGATTTACGGGGCCTTGCCACTACCCTCTGGTCGCTCATATCTGTCTCCTAGCATCCTCTCTGCCTCGCGCTCTGCCCTTCTCTCTGCTTCTCTATGTGCCTCTTCCTCTTCCTTTGAGCTAGGAGAAAAAGGGGGAAAATCAGGCCTATGCCTTCTTTCCCAATGCCTGTTGTAAGTGACATATTCGTCACCTACGTGTTCACGGCCCTCTGGGTCTTCTGATGCACTCATTGTCTTTAGTCACAGGGTGGCAGGACTAAAGCTCTAATACCACTGTAATGTTCCTGACTTGGCTAGTCTAGGAAACGCTCCTAATGTGTGTGTAGGATCAAAGGTTTACAACATATAAATGATCATACAAATAATAAACACGACAAAGGACTGCAAAGTTTGTATTAAGATATCTCTGTGGATTACAAAATGGTCGAATGCGGCTGAATAACTGACAATACTCGACTAGATCAACATACAAAGGATCTTAGCCGGAATATAAATAAGCAACTGCATCTGAATAAAATAACAACACTCGGCTAGATCAAAGACAAAAGGATCTTAACCGGAATACAAATAAGCAACTAAAAGATAATGCCCGAAATAAGGGAGCACTGCGGAATCAATGAAGAATGATGGAAGACCTGGATGATCTTCCCGATGACTAGGGTGTGTCTTTCAACACCGAAACCAGCCAACTGGTGTCTTCCTCATGGAATACACTGAACTATCTCTCCTAAGATGCGCCTCTTCTCCTCAATGACAAATCATAATCTGCATAATGATGAATTAGGTCGTTGACCCTTCCTTTATAGCTTTCCAAAACCCTAAATCACTGTTGAAACCCTAATTCACTGTTGACTTCTATTTTTATCTCATAATGACTTAAAAGCGTTGTTAACCCTTGTTAGCTCAATGTCACTTTCTGAATATAATACCTATGACTAGAGTGACCTCTAGTAACCCTGTTTACCCCTCTTTGGCCCTGGCTATAGTCTAACGGGGTGGTTTAGACCATTAAGCCTCCTTTTCTGGAGCTCCTATTTGGAAAGGGACATTACAATAATATATCCCTTCCTTCTGAGAAAAACCACGAGCCACAAATCTGGCTTTGTATTTTTCAATACTCCCATCAGCTGCATGCTTGATCTTGTAGATCCACTTAAAAGTAACCATAGATTTTCCTTATGGTCTTGGTACCACTTCCCACACATCATTCTTCATGATGGATTGATATTCTTCCACCATGGCATCTCTACATACTTGTTGCTTAGCAGCATCCTCATAGACGGTGGGTTCTACATCACTAATCTAAGCCATAAGAGCCACATAACCTGAATACCTTTGAGGTCATTTACTCTCTCTAAATGTACCTGAAGGAGCAACATGTTTTTCCTCCTCTCGCAGAATTTCTCTACACCAGGCAGGCTTCCTCTTAGCAGGAGGTGCCTCCAGAGGTCTCTCTATCTGTTCTATTGGATCCATAGTATCAAACTGATACGATGGATCTTCAGGTTCCTCCCTCTGATCATCTGAACTAAAGGACTCTAGGTCTGGAATCTGTACCTGAGGATCTTCAGGCTCCTCCATCTCCATATCCAGCTGCAACTCTTTAGATCGCGTAAATGCAGCTTCTTCATGAAATGTTACATCCCTGCTTACCTCAATATGTCTTTGTCTTTGGCCTAGAACATAGATCCTGTAGACCTTGGATGTTTCACTGTACCCAAGAAAAATTCATTTCTTCCCTGAAGGCTCCATCTTAGTTCTCTTCTCTTTCGGCACATGTATGTAAACTAGACATCCGAAAATCCTCAAGTGTCCCACTTCTGGATTTTCGCCAGTAAATGCTTCTTTTGGAGTCTTTTCCCCAGAATAGCATGAGGACTTCTATTCTGAATATAAACTGCAGTGCTCGTGGCTTCTTCCCATAGTGATGTGGGAAGGTCTTGATCACACATCATAGCTTTTGCTCCCTCACAGATTGTTTTGTTCTTTCTCTTAGCAATCCCATTCTGCTGGGGGTTGTAGGGTACAGTTAGTTGTCTCTTGATTCCTACTTCCTTACAAAAGTCATCAAAATGATGAGACTCAAATTCCCCACCATTGTCAGTCCTCAAAGCACATATGTGTTTTCTAGTCTGGTTTTCAATCAATGCTTTGAATATAAGTTTCATTCTTTGCTTTTAGAAAATAGATCCATGATTTCCTAAAGAAGTCATCTATGAAAATCACATAATAAAGAAACCCACTCAGGGAAGGCGTTGACATAGGCCCACATATGTCTGAATGTATTAAATCTAGAATTCCTTTAGACCTTTTGTTACTGTTAGGAAAGGACTTCTTTGTGTTTTTACCAAGAACACAACCTCTACAAATACCATCATGTTCAAAATGGAAAACAGGCATTCCCCTTACCATTTTCTATAGTCCGGGGAGCACTTTGTAGTGAAGATGTCCAAACCTCTGATGCCACAGCTCAGATGGACTAACTGTATCATGAACCAATGCTTGGATATGTCCTGGAAGCTTGTAGAGACCTCCCTCTCTAATTCCAATCACAATTGTTAAACTTAGCTCTCCATTCTTAGGCCATAAGAGAGCTTTCTTGTCCATAAAGGTCACCCTGTAACCTTTATCTTCCAGGACTGCAACAAAAATAAGAATCTTCTTTAAAACAGGAACGTACAAGATCTCCTCAATGTGCAACTCACCCCCAGATTCTAGCTGAAAAGATGTTGAGCCAATTCCTTTGATTGCATAGCTAGCATCATCTCTGAGTTCTCCCTGAGCAGATAATTTCTTCTCCTTGAAGTCAGCAAGGGCTCCTTTATTTCTTGACATGTGTCTGGAAGCTCCACTATCCACCAACCAGGATTCAACATTGTTTGAAAGAGAACTAGAGTGTTGTTGAAATAAGATAGTATACCCTCCTGGTCTCTTGATTACTGAAAGCCCCTTTAGTCTTTTGAGACTTATCTTCTACAGCAATAGAAGCATGACATTTACCCTTGTGTCCCTTTCTGATCTTTGGACAATCTCTGGCAAAGTGCCCCTTCTTTTGAAAGTTGTAGCATTTTACTGTTGCTATATCAAAATATTTTCCTTTGAGCCACCTCTTCCTTTCTCCTTTTGAGGAGGAAACTTCTTCTGAGAAGTAAATATTTTCCATCTCCTTGTCCTTGCTGTTAGAGCAAGGTTCTCTTCTTTTGAAGGACCATTTTGACTCTGAATTCTCCCTTCTTCCTGCAGATAATCATTCCACATCTTTTCAAAGTCTAGCTGACTTTCACGAGCATTTATTCCAGCCAAAAATGTCTCCCAAGAAGGTGGAAGAGCATCCACAGCAGTCTGAGCGAGATCATCATCATCTACAGTTACACCAATGACCATCAGCTGAACTCTTACCTGAGAGATCTTTGTGAAGAAGGAGGCCACAGAATCATTCTTCTCCATCTTGAGAGTTTGAAGCTTGTTCTTTAGAAATCTCTTTTGACTAGGTGCCTTCTTTTCATACAGATTAGATAGTGTCAAAACATTCATTTGCAGTCTTCAGGGGTGCTATAACGGGCATGATGTTATCCTTTACCGAATCAAATATAATTCGGTTTGCCTTTGCCTGATTTTTCTTGAAGGTTGTCCTTCCTACATTGGTAGTGGGCTCTTCTACTGCATTGAACACAAAGTTGTCCAAGTCATGTTCTTCCAAAATATTCAAGACTCTGGCTTACCAAACATTAAAGTTTGAAGCCCCTTCAAGTCTGTCCTCAGGCCTTACTGAAATTGAAGTCATCTCTGCAAGAAAACTTGTATTGTGCTTGAATAAAATTCCCAAGGATCTACGCAGGCTCTAGCAGATTGCAGAACTGAGCTCTTCCACGCCCTAGGGCTCTGATACCATGTTGAAATTTTGCTTAAGCAGTTAACAGTAGTCAGTATTATTTAGTGTTCTTTAACTTTTATCCATTAGAACATTAACTGTAGCATAAGGATCACTGAAAGAACTGCTGTTTTGGCCTCAGAACAGGCCGAACTTTTGCCTCAGACTTGGCCTTGCACCTGCTGTAGATGTGCCTCAGAAAGGGCTTGGCCCTGCTGCTGTTTCGGCCTCAGAACAGGCCAAACTTTTGCCTCAGACTTGGCCTCAGTCTGCCTCAGATTCGGCCTCCTAGCTGCTGCCTCAGACCTGAGTTGCTCTGCCTCAGATGTAAGTGATGTATGTGATGAGGGGCACCTCCCCTCCTATTTATATAGGTTAGGTCACCCTACGTTAGGGCCGACCTCACACTTGTCAATTTCTTATTTATTATAATAATCCAATGGAGCCGACTTTACCAATATTCTTTCATATTATTCTTTTTACCACTTTCTAATGGAGCCGACTTTACAATTATTCTTTTGGGGTTTACACATAATTAAACATAATGAGAATATTCTCCGCAGCTGTCCAAAGTTCAAACTTCAACAAATGGCACACATTATCTACATGGAATCAGAACCTCTTGTGCTCAAACAGAATCTTTTAGAATGGTATAGCAGCGACTAGAACTAGACGGTCATTCACCATAACTTACATGTAAAACAATGTCAAAGTACAGGGTTCTAAATATGTTTTTCTTCTATCCTCCCAATTGTAACCCAGATTTTAGATGATTAACGACCTTGTCATTTAGATTAAATGGTAGGAATAAAGACGTGAACTTTATATGTCTACACTAAAACATATTGCAGTAATCCAATATAAAACATTTTATGAATGAATTCATTTTGTACTTCTAACATAAGGATCATTTTCCTGCATCTGACTATAATACTTGGAGAAATGTGAAACACCATTTCATTTTTCTTGCCCTGTAGAGCTTCATGAACTAACTGAAAAAAATATTTTTCTTACCGTCTCACTTAAATCTACAAAACGCAAATAAGCCCGCTGAAGATTTGCACATTGCAAGTTTGCACCCTTCAATTTTACTCCCTGCAAAAGAATGCAAAGAGTTTGAGATATTACGATCAAATAACCTTACCTATTGCACAATAATATTTGAGAATGAAAACTGTTCCTTTGTCTCTGAAGGAAGAAGAGATGAAAGGGAATGCAATAAATTTTATCTGTCGATCTTTGAGATCACATTTTTAAAATGTGAAGGAGGTATCCATGTCACCTCTGAGTTCTTGAATGTACATATTAAGAACCGTGATTTTACAGAAATAATCTAACAGCAGTAAGATGAGAAAACTAAAGAGAATTAGGGATATTTCTTTCATCAGAATTCATAATTATCAAGAGGAAGATTCTAGCAGTGCCTAAAGTATGATAGATAGCAATGAACAATTTGATATAGAGATATCACAGAGCATTTTAACTAGCAGTAAACAAAGAATTTGCAGGATGAACATTTAAAACATATAGATTCTATAATGTTCAGAGGAACATAATAAAGGATCAATATTTGCATATGTCACTGCAGTATCCTCAGACTTCCTATTTATAGTAAATTGTGCATATCTCTTGATCTACAGAGATCAATTCAGTGTGACCTGATTCATATAAAAGAAGACACTTGAGGTTGTTACAGCTTACAATGTCAAATTACTTAATGCAAAATCCAAGGAGTTATAATCAGTACAAGATCGCTATTTGAGAAATAGCTAAAGCACCAGGGTTTAGTAAAAGGCACATAACAACTCCTATTTGGAAGATCCAAATTGCATGAGAATGGATTCATTAGTGAGAAGACATTTCAGAGTGTTATAGGCTTAGATCATTTTCCTATTCAAACTGTGATCTTGGTTGGTAACACAATTGACTAGGCAACCTCAACTTTGTTCAAGTTGAATGCATCTCACTTGGAGTTGGCAGTTTTTCATGGCCTTGTTCAGTGGGTTTTAAACCTTTCCCATAGGCCAGCAGGGGCACAGAGGTGGTTTCTTTAGTGGGGGCTATCGTATTCCGCACAGTCTAATTCATGAGGTGGGGCAAGATGACGGCTTGCAAAAGGAGAAAGGAGTTGCAGGATGCTCAGCTTGGTCTTGAGGAGGTTTGCATTTTCCTTCAGGAGGCTGGACATAGCAGTTTGTAAGGCAGACAACTACATTGCTAGGGGTGCTAGGGTCCAATCCTAACTGTAGTGGATTCAGGAGGGGGATGATGGCTCCAAATTCCATTTTGATTATTTGAAAAGAAAAGTGGTGGCTAATAGGGTTCTTGGTTTGCGTTGGGCAGATGGATCTCTTGTAGAGGATCCAACAAAGGTCAAAGGTATGTTTGGATTGCATTTTCAGACTATTTTTTCTCCATATGCTTTGATGGATTGTCTAGTAGATGTTAGGAATTCTTGCTGTAGTCATCCCACGCAAGGTTGGTACTGGCAACCTCTGTTGCAAAAATCGCCAAAATCGCGATTTGAATAACAAAACGCTAAATAGCCAAAAAATCGCAGGAAAAATCAGGCGATTTTTTGGCAAAAAAATCGCGAGTCGACCGGAATAAATCGCCCTGCTGAAAAGTTCGCCGGTTTAAGTGATCTGCAATGGTTTTTCTTGGTTTTGTGGATTCAAGGGTCAGATTTGTGGATTTCGCATTGGAATTTTCAGTCCATTTCAGAGTTTTTGCATTTGGAGGTAAGTAAAAAAATTTGCCCATTATTTCTCATTTTTCCACCATAGACTTTAATAGGTTTTCAGTGGCAATGAGTTTTACATCTTCAAAATAGATTGTTGATGGATCAAAAGCCATTTTTTGCCACTGTTATGTGATTTTCTTTCTTGCCATGTATGCCCAAAAACGTTTTTGGGATTTTCTTGCCCTAGGTCAATGTAAATTAGTCAAAAACATTACGTATGTTTTTCGTGTTCAAAACCAAGTTTGAATGCTAGATACATCATTGATTTATCTTTGATTTTAAAATTTTCATTTTTTCATCAATAACACATGCTAAAAAACATTTTTTTTTCCTAGGTTCATATTTTTCCATATTAAAGATGCCAAAGTCATTGGATCCATTCTGAGAGTATGGTGAGCCTGTTAATCCAGGGAATTGATAAATTCTCTCATGCAATCTATGTGGGAAAAGAATGACCGGTGGGGTACACAGGCTAAAATACCACCTTGCAAAAATTCCAGGGCATGAGGTGGGTATTTGTCCTAATTCAAGCCCTGAACTCGTTGTGAAGGCCACAAAAGCACTTAAAGACTATGCAAAAAACAAAAAGTACACAGAAGCCAAGAAAAAAGAAATCGCTTCAAGATCCAAGTCAAGCACACACACTCTTGTGGCAGTGCGAGTGGAATCTAGTGAGATCCACTCCTCACAGGCTGTAATGCCTACAGCAACATCACCATTTTTTGTGCCAAGATCCACACCCGGTGCACAATCGTCTATCAGGTCCATGTTGAAAATAAAAGAAAAAGAAGAAGCGGACAAAATTGTGGGTAGATGTCTTCTATGGAGTGATATTCCATTCAATTTTGCCAAGAACCCATTCTATTTGTCCATGTTTGAGGTTGTTTCTATTGTTGGCACGTGGTATAAGCCCCCCACTTATGAGGAGTTGAGAGGGCCCATCCTTCAAAATGAAAAGGCTGATTACACTCAGAGGTTGCAAGAGCTTCGAGATTCACGGGAGTTCACAGGATGCACGGTGATGTCAGATGGTTGGACTGATGGGGAACGGTAGGACCCTTCTCAATTTCTTGGTTCATTGTCCCAGGGGGACAACATTTATGAAATCTGTGGATGCATCTGCACATGTCAAGGATGCGGCATTACTTTGTGACTTGTTGGATGGGTTCATCCAAGAGGTAGGTCCACATCATGTTGTCCAAGTCATAACGGACAATGCTGCAAATTATGTGGTTGTTAGTAGGATGCTTATGTCCAAGTATCCTACACTGTTTTGAACTCCTTATGCCGCTCATTGCCTTGACTTGATGTTAGAGGATATGGCAAAGATTGATTGGATCAAGGATGCCATTGATTCAGTGAGGAGAACCACAAAATTCATATACAATCATGCTTTTTTACTTAGCTTGATGAGAAAATTCACAAGTGACAAAGAGTTAGTGTGTCCTGCCATCACACGCTTTGCCACTAGTTTTATTTCTCTTCAATCTCTCTGGAATTCTAGGTTGGAATTGCAGGCAATGTTCCTTTCACCGGAGTGGCGTGCTTTATCATTTAGCAATAAACAAGAGAGGCAATCCATTATGAGGCTAGTTGCATACCAGGAGAGCTTTTGGGATGCGGTGAAGGAGGTATGCACCATTAGTGAACCTTTGGTAAAAGTTCTTCGCTTGGTCGTTGGGGCAATCCCGCAATGGGCTACCTATATGAAGCCATGGATAGGGCCAAAGAGTCCATTCGTGCTTATTATGTGGACAAGGCGGATCAAGGGCAAGAGAGAAAAGAAATGATATGGAGGGTGATTGATGACTGATGGAACAACACACTCCATCGCCCCATTCATGCTCCAGGGTTATACCTCAACCCTCCATTCTCTTACACCTATGGCTTCAGATTTGATTCAGAGGATATGTATGGCTTCTTTGAGTGTGTCCAGAGGATGGTGCCAAGTGCAACTGACCGATTAGAGCTTTCCCAAGAGTTGGAACTCTATAATAGGTCCATTGGCTTATTTGGGTTTGACATGGCCCTAAATGACAGGAAGAACATAATGCCAAGTAAGTTTCACCTTGTTTAACTTTTAAGTTTCAAAATTCATTTTTCAAACTTCAATTTATCAGATTAATCAATGGTCTTCTTAAGTTGTTTCTTTGTTTTAAACTAAATCATTGTCTTCTCTTATGTTTCTCTAATTCGTTGTAGATACTTGGTGGGAAAACTATGGCGGAAAGGTACCTATTCTACAGAAGATTGCAATTTCGGTGCTTAGCCAGACATGTAGCTCTTCTGGTTGTGAGCGCAACTGGAGTGTATTTGAAAAACTACACACCAAAAAGTGCAACAGGTTAGAGAATTTCAAATTAAATTTTAAATTCATTATAAAATTATAAATTATTAAATTGTCATTTAAATTTTATGCTCCTTTACATTCTAATAAATTAATTTATGATCTTCCTACAGGTTGGATACCCCACGCCTTAATGATTTGGTCTACGTCTACTACAATCTCAGGCTGTGGGTGAAGAAACTTGAGAAAAAACCTGATGCGAAGGCCATTTCATTGGATGGGATTGACACCATTGTTGCATGGAGGGTGGAGGTCGAGGAACTTGTTATTGAGACCGCCCTTGATTGGCTAGAGGAGGATAGTGATGATGATCATGGTATCTCTGAGGAGCTGGATTAGGATGTTCTTGAGGATATTCAGTTTCACGCGGAGTCTGTGAGTGTGCCACCAGCAGAGCCACAGTCACAGTCAAAGGGAGATAGACCCAGTGGTAGCACTAGCAGTCTACCTCCTCTACCTTCTTCTAGATTACATCAGTCTCGAGGGTCTTCTAGTTCTTCTAGAGAACGTTCGACTCCAGTACGAGGCACACATATCTCAAGGGCACCTACTCCTAGTGCTAGAGGAAAAGCACTTTCTGCAACGATTACTGTTATCCCCGATATCTAGGGATAACTAGGAGATCATGTCTCGAGGCCCACATGGTCCTAGGCATGGAGTACCGAGAGCGGATTGACTTGAGCATGGCCCTGGAGGGCCCATCTCTCTTCTTCTTCGTCAGATTTGTCCTGTCAGCAGTAGCAGCTTCCATCACCACCGGCCTGGGCTTGCATCAGAGAGGACTCTTGCTCTATGAGGTAATTGGTCCGAGGTATCATGGTATGTGTCATATTTGATTGTTATAACCTTCTTATATATGCATTAGGTTTCTTTCATTTCGGATGACTGCTTGGATCTTACACTAATCCACTTGACCATTGTTGGGGTGATTGATGGGGCAACCTAGCAAGTTGGTATTCATGGGTTTTGGTTAGCCACCAAGGGGGATTTGCAGAGCCATCGTCCGCTCCCACCATCTTATCACTCTTACATCTTATACCCCGCTCATCCATCCCATTCCCCTAGTCTGTCCATTAGGATGACCTCTCAGGGTACATTTTGTCTTGTGGGAAGAAGGGGCTAAAGGCCCAGGGGGTAAAAGCAGCTGGTAAAAGATAAAAGCCATAGGA
>ML777556.1:755085-770013 GCA_009831015.1 Picea engelmannii | reverse complement strand
AATTACCGACATGATTAATCCTCAATGGGGATTAATCCAATAACAATAATAATAATAATGACATGATTAATCCGCAATGGGGATTTAATCCAATAATAAAATAATAATAAGAATGTTCTTCGCAGTTACATTATTTCAACACTGAGACGAGTTAGCCAGAAAAAGATAAAAGCCTAATGAAAGAACCTTCCAGATGCTTCACCCAGGGGATCCCTAGAAAGAATTGAAAAGCTTCTCCACAAGAAAATAAGGACCCCATGAAAAGAATAAATAAAGACACTTAAAGGATCAGTTGAGGATAGGGGATCTCATCACGAGCCAACCTATCACGTCCATGGGTATCTAACGGTATGACATTACCATTTCTGGCCATCACACTAGGGTTATGGCTCTCAATTGTATGGCTGAAAAAAAGGGGGTCTCATTACGAGCTAGCCTTCTCATATCCGTGAAAGTACTTGTGGGTGACACTGTCGTTACCTGGTCACCATGCCAAGGCAGTGGCCTCCAACTCACCCTATGCTATATTGAAAGAAAATACAAAGAAAGAAAGATAAAAGACAATTGATGGGCTTGGAAAAAAATGCATTATGGACGAAGGTGTGACACGCCCTCCATAAAGGCACCCATAAATGAGATATTATGGACCCTTGCATATCATGAACCCCATGCCCATTGAGTACTTCCCCCCATCCATTCCACTTCATTCGCATGACTCAGATAGGGTTGTTCCTAGACTTAGGGGTTTGATCCATTGAAAAGAAGTACCATGCCAACCCTCCCACAACCAAACTTGGCAAAACGTCTAGTTTCTTAAGCACATGTTTGTATGATGTAGTCCTGGTATACATACTTTAATGGCTCTTTTATTGACTTGATTCACTCATCATGATGCTTTGACTTGAGATCCTTGGAGGGCGTATCCATTTGTCTTGCACGTACAAGTTGGTGGCCAGTTTTGGAAGAACAAGCCTAGCTTGGGCTTCCATGAGGGAAACCAACCCACAAGATGGACGACATAGGCCCACATGCTAGACGACAAAAAGATGCTTTCGGAGGCATAGGAGACAGTTGGATAGACTAGACCACCTTTTGCATGCCAAACGACTTTCCACAAACTCAAACTTCACGTCTTGGCTTTCTGAGAGTATCAGGAGATACGCTAGGCTAGGGTGCACTGATCTATCCGGAGATTAGGTCAATCCCTTCACTTAAGGTACCTCAACAAGAGGATTAGGGTTTCTGCAACTACTCCTGCTAGTAACCCTAGCGGCAGTGTCTTGGAAGCTGCTTCTACTAGTAACCCTGGCGGCAGTTCCTCAACGAGCTCAATATGCTAGCGGCTATGTTTCCTTCCAACGTTTAGACTGAATGAAGGAGGTGTGGGCCCATAACCTGTTAGAATATGAAAGATGTGTGCTCGTTTTACCATTGACAATACCCTTGTCACCCAACCATAGGCCGAAGCCACCCTCCGAGCACCTTAACCTTGACAGAGAATCACAGCGGAAGCAAACCCTAGGGTAGATAGCCAAACAAAGGGTAGCGCACCTTTTCCCAAGGATAGCGCATCACAAAGAGCTGATCAGATAGTCCAAACACTGGCCAAGAGATAGTCCAAGCGTAACTGATAGCTGCAGCAGCTGCAACGGCAGCTCTCCTCAAACCTGAGCACAAGACTGGGCACTGCAGTGCGCACAAGACTGGGCACTGCAATTCTGAGACTGCCTACCAGAATGAGAACTGGCCTCCTGTATTTATACTAATTCTGGCTAACTGCCTGGGCCGACTTCTCATTCTGGGTATCTGTCTGTTCAGTATATATTATTATTTCTGGTCGACTTCTTCTCTTGGAGGCTAATAACCTAATATAAATTATCTTCTTGAGCCAACAAGTCTTCTAGGGTTATTAGCCAACTCATTAGGATTTCTTCTTGCTTCCCGAAGTATTCTATCCTTGCCAGGTTTACACGTGGAGGTAAATACCTCCCGCAGCTACCATAATATCAACAGAGTTTATATGTGAGTCTTTGTGCCATGCAAGAACTCTTCCTTCTAAAAAGGTAACCTTATAGCCTTTGTCTTCTAAGGAAAAAATGGAGACAAGGTTCCTCTTCATCCCAGGTACATATAGTACTTCACTTAGTTGAAGTTGCACATCAGAATCTAGTTGGAAGGTAGAAGTTCCAACCCCTCTCACATTATATCTAGCATCGTCTCCAAGGACAACATGTAGATTTGTCTCTTTCTCAACAAAATTTGTCAGGTGATCTCTAAAACCAGTCATGTGCCTGGAGGCACCACTGTCAATTAACCAAGTATTATCATTGGTAGGGACCCTACCTGAGAGTGCTAAAATGTTGATGTCTTCATCTCTTTGAAGTCTTGGCTTCCAGGAATTGAGTTTGTTTGATCCACCAAGCTTGCCTTCCATCATGGTTCTATTCATCATATTTTTAGATTCTTCACAAATCCTTGTCAACTGGGTTAGAAAACCTAATGGCTAGGCTAGGCTAGCAACTTTAGGTTTTGTTGGGCTTATGACTGCCAACAATAAGCCTTGAAAGATAGAAGAACACTGGTGAGATGAAGAGCTCCTTCAATGAGTTGCAAAAACCCTAATTCTAAAATTTCTGCAAAAATTTGCAAAACCCTAGAAACCCTAGGGCCAAAATATCAAAGTGCTCAAAAATCTAATCAGAAGCTTGTTGGAGGTGCGTTGAAGGAGGCCGTACACTCCTATGCACTTTTTGGCCCCAGCGTCCAAGTATTAAGTGTTGGAACACCTTAGAAGGGAGGGTCGTACGGATTTTCTGGAAACCCGAGGAGAGTCGTACGGTTCTACAGAAGAGAGAGGATGACTGGAGATGCTTGTGCAATGGGTTCTTCAAGACCTATGCTCTGAATCCATGTTGATTTTTCATTAAGCTAGGCTCAGGCATGAAGTTCATTCCAATTTTAGCATTTTACTTGAACCATAGACAATTGCAGTTACACCATAAACAATTTGTTGCAGCAACCAAGATCACAAGAAGAAATACCATGAACAAGTACACAAGAAGTATCCTGGGAAACCCTTCTCAACAAGGGAAGAAAACCTAGCCAATCCTTTGCTATATTCTTCAAGAGAAAGACCTCCCACACCATAAACCTAGCACACAAAAGGGGGCTCACAAAACCTAGAAGACTAGTGCCCAAGAGAGGTGTGCAGTTCAACCCAAGAACAAGTACTTGCTGAAATTTCCAAACTCACACTTGTGTTGTGTTTCCTCAATGGGGAAATCACCTTTATTTATATTAGACTGGACACATCAAAAGTAGTGTCTATTGGCACAACTTGGCTGACCTCAATAACTCAAAATATAATTAATAATTACCATATTAATTATCTTTTACATTAATTATCTTTCACTTTATGGTGGGGGCGACCTATACCCTTTACATCACAATTAGGGTTACAGGTAAGTCTGACTCTTAGACAATATAGCAAGGGATCTCATACACCAACTAGTGTTCAGCCACTAGGGGCACGTCCACCTGTGCTCATCCACAGGGACGTCCAAGTCTCTATCTCACTGCGTCTCACAGAAGAATCATCAAAATACACACTCACTAGTGCTCAGCCACTAGGATCACGTCCACATGTGCTCAGCCACAAGAACTCCTACTCTACAGAAATCTATCTCACTGCGTCTCACAGAGGAATTATCTGGAGTATCACATCATCTCAAGTCTATGCACAGAGGAGAACAGTAAACCCATCACATGGGCCCCTTCACCCCTCACAGGGGTACACGTCGTTTCATCTCAAACGATACACCCTTCTCATGGGCATCTTCCCTTCTAAGGGGCACACAGCATTCCATCTCTGTCTTAGAGAAAACGACACACCCAGCTCATGGGCATCTTCCCTACACAGGGGCACGCAATGTTCCATCTCTGTCTCAGAGAGGAACAACACACCCATCTCATGGGCACACCCAACTCATGGGATCTTTCTCAGGCCGACTCACTCAGTCTGTGTCATGGAGGATGTCTCACCCAACCATAATCATCAACAATATTTTCATGCTATTGATGTTGATACTTCAGCTTCTTGTTGAAGATGATGATGATGATGATGATGATACTATTGCAGACTTCATGCTAAAGATGTTGATGATGTTACTTTAGCCTCATGCTGATGAGGATGATGATGCTACTCCAGCTCCATGCTGTGAACGATGATGATGAGAAAAACTTTTGATGATTTATAGATGTGTCAGTCAGTGTTTCGGATGTTGTTGATGTTTTTGCCCTCTCTCTCTCTCTTGATGATGTTATAGAATACCCTTCTTGTTATGGGGGAGTGTTGAAATATTGTAACTACAAAGAGTATTCTATTTATTATTGAGTTATTATTCATTAGATCAATCCCCTTTTGTAGATTGATCATGTCAGGCATTGTAATTGACCAAATCCACTTTTGTGGATTGGTCAAACCCTAAATATAATATGCAAATTGAGAAGTCGGCCCCGGGGCTAATTAAAGTGGTTTTAACCACTAGGAAGACAAGTCGGCCTTGCCCAGTGAAGAGACACCTTTTTAGCACTTGCCAGTTTGTATAAATAAAGGAAGCCAGCGCCTCATTATCTCACTCACTCATTCACTCATCAAGTGCACAAGTTTGGTAGCTGCGGTTGGAGAAGAAGGAAGAGAGAGGTGCATTGCTCAGTGTTGGATATTCTCTAGTGTTTTGGTTTATTGTCTTGGCATTGTATTGGCTATCTATATTAAGGAAGTTTTCGTTGGGTTTTCTCCCCCATGAGGGTTTCCCAGGATAAATGTTGTGGATCTTGTGATTATGTTTCTCTCAGTGATCCTACCTATGTTAATGTTATCTAGTAAATTGAAAAGAAACCTAATAATAGCTCAAAACTTAACAATATTCAGGGATCAGTTGAGGAAATCAGTCTTGCTTTTCTTTAACGACATCCTGGTCTACAGCAAGACATGGCAGGAGCATATGAGGCACTGGGATGAGGTATTGAGCATCATGGAGGCATAGTCACTATACACCAAAGATTCCAAGTGTGAGTTCGGTATGACAGAGCTACTTTACTTGGGCCACATCATCAGTGCACAGGGGGTACAGGTACAGCAGGAGAAGATCAAGGCCATTCTGGATTGGCCAACGCCCAGGAATGTGACAAAGTTGAGGAGCTTCTTCGGGTTATGCAACTATTATAGACAGTTTGCCAGGGGGTTTTCTCATCTTGGAGCACCACTGACGGATCTCACCAAGCATGAGGCTTTCGTCTGAACCGATGAGCCACAGAAAGCCTTTGATCACATGAAGGAAGTCATGGGCACATGCCCAGTGTTAGCATTACCAGACTTCACTCTGCGATTTGTATTAGAGTGTGATGCATCCGGCAAGGGCATCGGGGCAGTTTTGATGCAGGGAGGACACCCCATTGTATTTGAGAGCAAGAATCTCAATCATCCCGAGAGGTTTTACTCCATCTATGACAAGGAGATGCTGGCAATCATTCATGCCTTGACCAAATTTAGACAATATTTGGTGGGCAGCAAATTTGTGGTCAAAACAGATCACAACAGCTTGAAGTATTTCCTTGAGCAGAAGGACCTCAGTCAGTGCCAACAGAAATGGGTGACGAAGGTACAGGCATTCGACTTCGACATAAAGTACGTCAAGAAGAAGAGCATTGTGGCCAATGCGCTATCTAGGAGACCTGCGACATATTCTTTGATGGAGATTTTAGCAGATTGGAAATCCCACTTGTTAGTGGAATATTCCAAGAACCAGTTCGCTTGCGAGATCATGGATGGACAGATTCAGGATGACAGGTACAGGGTCATTGACGACGTCATATTCTACAAGGACAGGGTCTAATTGGTACCAGATTCAGGGCTCAAGACGAAGATCCTCGCAACAGTTCGTGATTCACAACTAGCAGGCCATCAGGGGTTTTTCAAAACCTATAGGCAGATCAAAGAGAGCTTCTCATGGAAGGGCCTCAAACAAGACGTTATGTGATACATCAGTGAGTGTGTGACTTGCCAGCAGAACAAGTCAAAGCATACGCTTCCAGCAGGGCTACTTCAGCCACTTCCCATTCCAGAGCATAAATGGGAGAGTATATCGTTGGACTTCATCACAGGCCTACGCAAGGTCCAGGGTAAGGACTGCATCTATGTAGTGGTTGACAGATTGACCAAGTTTGCTCACTTCTATGCCATACATACAGAGTACAGCGCAGTTTAGGTAGCTGAGTTAGTCTTCAGAGAGGTCTTCAAACTTCATGGGTTGTCGAGGAACATCATCAGCAACAGGGACAGTCAATTTATTGGGACATTCTGGAGGGAGTTGTTTAGATTGGTGTAGCGGGAGCGTTTTTAGGAAGCGAAGCGTCAAGAGCGTCATTTCCAAAAAATCCTTGGGAGCGAAGCATCCCGGAAGCATCTATTATATATATATATATATAATATCTATATCTATATATATATATATAGATATATATATATATACATAAATTTTTAAATATATTGCGGTTATATTAAAAAATCATGCAGAAAGACGAATTAGTTGCAGAATGTATGAAAACATGCATATTTGTACATTGCAACATTAAAATAGCATCCATAGTAGTAAGTAGTAGTACATCAATGATTAATCATTCGAGCATCAACCATCTAGAATCTAGCAATTACAAACTTACAAACCAACATACAAATTTTTAAGCCATATAATAGAAAGTAGACCATTAAGTTATGGAATGAAATCAATCATCTAGCAACTGTCAACAATAACATGAGTCGTGACCAAATAGTTATGATTACAAAATAGGCCATCTGCACTGAATTATGAAGATCGAAAGGTCCAAAACAATAAAGTTAAAACTGTGCTAGACTCTAGAGTCTAGTTGCTAAATGCTATGAATCTATCATCTATAGAATGACATGTAAAGTAATGAAGCGCCCCATGGAACTTCTGGTCACTAAACCATTTTGTAACTCTCCAACTCACATTTTTTTGCAACATCTTTGAAGTACAAGATTGGTTTCTTGGCTTAATTGTGCTAATCAATTTAAGGTAATTCGCACTTCCACTCTAATCTATAATGACTTAGCTTAATTGACTTTAGGGTTTCCCCCTAGGCTAGGGTAGTTTCCTAAGTCCTTAGTCTGAAGTCATAGAAACAGAGCAAGTGTAAGATCCATAGAGAGCAACTCTATAACATACCATGAGAGAAACTCTATAAAAGCATTTAGTACAGATTTTTAGCACAGTCCATAGTGTTCGATTACCAAATTTAAGTCATAGAATCAGAGCTAAGGTAAAGTTCCACAAATGTTGTTAAAGAAATAGAAGAATAGAGCAATAGGCAAGCAAGACTCATTAGGAAGCGCCCATTTTGTACCCCAGAGCGAGCTTCCGAAATCCGAAAGCGGGCTTCTGGAGAACCTTCCATGGAGGATTCGCTCGGAACGGGGTTCCGACGGTGGAGCGGAGGGGGAAGCTTTTGGTAACACTGTGTGACCCAGCACCAGCTATCACCCTCAGACAAATGGGCAGACTGAGATCGTCAACAAGTGGGTTGAAGGGTATTTGAGGAACTATGTGGGTGGACAACAAAGAACATGGGTTAGGTAGCTAGATTTAGGAGAGCATTGTTACAACACCACTTTCCACATGTCCATTGGTATGACACCCTTCCGAGCATTATACGGGTATGATGCTCCCACTTTGATAGACTTGGTTTTCGGGGAGAGCAGAGCTCCCAAGGCTGAGGATTGGATCACAGAGAGTCAGGAGATTCTCAAATTGCTAAAAGAGAACCTGCAGACAACACATAATCGACAAAAGATGAGTGCGGACAGGAATGGGATAGAGCACAGTAGGTTGGGGATTTGGTTTTCTTGAGACTCCAACCTTACAGACAGTCATCTCTGAAGAAGAGTGGGGCCAAGAAGCTCAAGCCCAGATTTTATGGACCTTACAGGATCATACGTTGGGTAGGCGAGGTTGCCTATGAGCTATAGCTTCCAAAAAGGAGCAAGATTCATAACATGGTCCACATAGCTTGCCTCAAGAAGGCAGTGGGACAATTCATCAACACATCAGAGGAGCTTCCCCCATTGGACGAGGAGGGACAGTTGGAGTTGGTTCCGGAGGAGGTACTGGAGTTCCGAGAGAGAAAACTAAGGAGCAGGGTCATCAGAGAGTGTTTGATCAAATGGAAAGGGCTTCCAGTAAAGGATGTTCCTTGGGAGAATGAGCAGATGCTGCAGTACCCTGGATTGGTATTGCTTGAGGACAAGCAATTTCGAGAAGGGAGGAATGTAATGTCCCTTTCCAAATAGGAGCTCTAGAGAGGAGGCTTAATGGT
This sequence comes from Picea engelmannii, assembly GCA_009831015.1. Classification (NCBI taxonomy): domain Eukaryota; kingdom Viridiplantae; phylum Streptophyta; class Pinopsida; order Pinales; family Pinaceae; genus Picea; species Picea engelmannii. The sequence continues at coordinate 761,619 of ML777556.1, read as the reverse complement.
CTAAACAACCCCGTTAGACTATAGCCAGGGCCAGAAAGGGGTAAACAGGGTCACTAGAGGTCATCCTAGTCAAAGGTGTTATAATCGAAAAGTGACATTGAGCTAAAAGTGGCTAAAAGCGCTTTTAAGCCAACTTGAGATAAAAATAGAACAGATGAGCTAAAATTAGAAGTCAACAACGAATTAGGTTTTTGGGTAGCTATAGGAGAAGGTACAACAACCTAATTCATCATTATGCAGATTTTGGCTTGTCATTGAGGAGAAAGGTGCATCTCAGGAGAGGTAGCTCAGTGGATTCAAGGAGGAATACACTAGTGGTTCATTTCGGTGTTGAGAGACACAACCTAGTCACCAGGGAGATCACACAGGTCTTCCATCAATCTTCAGCAGCAGTTCTACAGGATTCAACAGCAGGGGTGCAGTTGTTTAGGGAGAGGGCGCAACTTCTGAGGAGGTTTAGTGGATCAACTTGTCCCATTCAAGGAGAGTTCAGAGATTCCCCTCCGACCCATTTGAGAGGCAGGCCATATGAATCTTTAGCCTGGTTTCTCATCAAATTCCGACGGGGGAATCATTAGGGACGCATTTTCCAGACATTGGGAGTGCGATACTTGGGGAGGACACATTCAAGGTTCCCGAGCGATCATCAGATCAAATCGAGGGAAACCCTTCTGACCCATTTCACAGTAGGCCAGGGTGATCAGTTTGAGACACATTTCAGCCTATTCCAACGGTAGAATCACTAGGGCACAGTTTTCTAGTAGTAGAGGGGCGCATTCCCCCAGGGGGATCGATCCGAGGTCCATACACACCAGCAGAGAGGTCTGTCAGTCACCAGGACTGAGAGGGACAACAAGGCGCACTGTTCGGGATAGTTTCCAAACCGATCCAAGAGATCTAGCCACCAGGGCAAACTTTCCGAAGTTGCAGCAGTTACCGCGTGAGCTGCCATAGCTTGCAGATCATCCATTGATCCCGGAGTGTTCATCTATCATCGGGTATTATCATTTTAGTTTGTGTATTGTATTCCGGCTAAGATCCTTTTGTCATTGATCTAGCCGGGTGATTTATTTTATTGTTAGCCGCATTCGGCATTGTACTCTGGAGATATCATAATATATGATTTATAGTCTTTTGTCTCATCTACCATCTGTATACTCAATATATATGTTGTAAACAATTAATCATATACACACATTAGCATAGTTTCCCAAACTAGCCAAGTCGAAAACATTACAATTGCAGTAGGCCAGAAGAGGCATGCATGGGCTCGACAGACTCTGCACGAGGCAGAGGGACATGCAGCTCCTCATGCTACATTCTGAGAGAGCAAGAGACCACAAAGATTTTCGAGCTATGTTTCAACTATGAGCCACATCATTGATACTAAGCCTTCTTGTCATGGAGAAGTAGCAGGTCAGCAGGTTTGGCAAGATGCCATGACCGAAGAGTATTAGTCCATCGTGAAGAATGATGTGTGGGATATTGTTCCGAGACCGGAAGGGAAGTCTGTAGTAACTTCCAAGTGGATCTATAAGATCAAACATGCAGTTGATGGAAGTGTCGAGAAGTACAAAGCGAGATTTGTGGCTAGAGGATTCTCTCAGGTGGACGAAATAGATTATGAGGAGACATCTTGTCCTATTGCCCGATACACTTCCATCCGTACGATTATTGCCCTTGCAGCATCCATGGGTTGGAGACTACATCAGATGGATGTGAAGACAACCTTTCTCAATGGTCAGATTGAAGAAGAAGTTTACATCGAGCAGCCAGATGGATTCGTGATACATGAGAAGGAGTCTCATGTCTGCAGGTTGAAGAAAGCCATGTATGGACTAAATCAGGCACCTCGAGCATGGTATGAAAAGATTGATGGACACTTGATGAGTTTGGCCTTCAGCAAGAGTGTTGTTGATCCAAACCTATACTACAACATTGTTGGTGACAAGTGCCTGATTTTGGTCCTATATGTTGATGACTTATTCTTCACTGGTTCAAAAAGCCTTATAGTTGAATGCAAGCGTGCATTGGCTTTTGAATTCGAGATGAAGGACCTTGGTATGATGCACTATTTCTTGGGACTAGAAGTGTGGCAGAGGACTGATGATATTTTCCTAAGTTAAGGAAAATACACAGTGGAGATATTGAAGAAATTCGCGATGACAGACTGCAGATCCATGCCTACACCGATGGTGATGAATTTGAAGAAAATGAATGAGGCTTCCCCTGATTCAAGAGAGATTGATCCACCTCTTTACAGACAGCTGATTGGATCATTGATGTCTCTGGTTAACACCAAATCTGATATATGCTATGCAATGACTGTACTCAGCTAGTTTATGAGTCAGTCGAGACAGACACATTGGATAGCAGCGAAGCATGTGTTGATATATTTACGAGGCACAGTTGGTTATGGCCTGAGATATGCCTCTGGTGTAGACGTGAGATTGAAGGGATATGCCGATGCAAATTGGGAAGGGAGCGCAGTGGACTGGAAGAGCACCTTCGGTTGTTGTTTTACTTTGGGATCTACCATGGTTTCCTGGTGCAGTAGGAAACAGACTTATGTGGCTTTGAGTACCGCAGAAGCAGAGTACATTGCATTATATGTGGCAGTCCGCGAAGCAGTGTGGTTTCGCAATCTCCTTGCAAACTTATTTGGACATGAGATGGATTCCACAGTTATCCATTGCGATAACCAGAGTTGTGTGAAGCTCTCCGAGAATCCTGTGTTTCACGATAAATCGAAACACATTAGGATCAAATACCATTACATCAGAGATATCGTGCAAAGGAAAGCAGTACATGTGCAATACCTTTCTACACACGAGCAGGGTGCGGATGTCTTCACCAAACCGCTTTCTAGGACGGAGTTCGAGTACTTCCGTGAGAGACTTGGCCTGGTGGAGAATGCATCCCTAGCTGAGAGGGAGTGTTGTTGATTGCAACTTCATGAGACATTCTCCAGGTCATTCTCCTCTGGACTGAGTTGAGACAATCTGTGAGAGAGTCCATGTGATGGGTGTGTCAAACTCCTCTCGACTGAGTTGAGATGACGTGTGTGGTATCTTGTCGTGCTCCTCTAGACTGAGTTGAGACGACTTGAGATGGTCTCCTGTCATACTCTTATGGACTTAGTTGAGTCGACTTGAGATGGATCTCCAAATGGTGCTCCTATGGACTTAGTTGAGTTGATCTGTTGAGAGTGACGTCCCTGTGGCTAAGCACAGGGGGATGTGTCCCTAGTGGTTGAGCACTAGAGGATGTGGGAGATCCTTGCTATATTGTCTAAGGGTAAGATTATTGTGTAACCCTAATTTGTATTGTAAAGGGTACAAGTCGGCTCCACAATGTAAAGACAATTAATATTTGGTAAAAGATTAATTGTTAATGTTTAAGCCATTATTATAGATGTTTGCATTTCATTCGATAACAATAGCGTAATCCAAGATCACTGAGAAATACACAATCACAAGAGACACAGCATTTATCCTGGGAAACCCTCTAGGGGAAGAAAACCCAGCAAAACTTCCTTAATATAGATAGCCAATACAATGCCAAGAGATCTCTTAAACTAATACAGAAAGTCCTCTCCCAGAGATGCGCCACTCTCTCTCTCCTTCTCCGGTAGCAGATCTGAACTTGTCTCTCAAATGAGCAAGTGAGTTGTCTCTAAGTGAGGCGCTAGCCTCCTTTATTTATACAAGTCTGGCACATGTGAAGTGTCTCTTCACTGGCAGGGCCGACTTCTCAAACTGGGTGGGTAAACCCACCTTTATTATATTTCTGGGTCTCTTTAATATCTGCTAGGGCCGACTTCTTATTCTGCCTATTACAATTGCCTTTTAACCAATCCGCAAAAGGGGATTTGGTCCTATTACAATAACCGACATGATCAATCCACAATGGGGATTGATCCTATGAATAATAGATTAATAATAATAAGAATACTCTTTGCAGTTACATTATTTCAACACTCCCCCTTAACAAGAAGGGTATTCTTCAGCAGCATCATGCGAGAGAGAGAGGACAGCATCATCAACAGCATCAAGTGGGTGAGAGGACAGCATCATCAATATCATCTTGGAACACTAACTGGCGTATCTATAAATCATCGGAAGTTTTCTTCATCGACAGCATCGTCATTCTCAAAGGAATGCCATCATCATCTGCATCAATATGTATTAGTATAAAAACTGATACATAATCATCATCACAGCACAAGGTTGGCTCATCATAATACAAGACTGGCTTTACGTCACAGTTGTCAAGCTTGAAGCTCAGTACTTGTCTCATCTCATCGTCTTGTTCTACGTCACAGCACTCAAGCTGGAAGCAAGATACTCGTCCTACTTTACGTCACAACCATCCAGTCGGAAGCAGGATACTAGACTGGCTTTACGTCACATCTATCCAGCCGGAAGCTCAGTGCTAGTCTCATCATATCATCTTGCTTTACGTCTGAAAACTAGGTCAGAAGCAAGGAACATCTCATCTTGTTTTACGTCTGACAACTAGATGGGAAGCAAGGAACATCTCATCTTGCTTTACATCTGACAACTAGGTCAGAAGCAAGGAACATCTCATCTTGCTTTACGTCTGACAGCTAGATCAGAAGCAAGGAACATCTCATCTTGCTTTACGTCTGACAACTAGGTCAGAAGCAAGGAACATCTCATCGTGCTTTACATCTGACAGCTAGATCAGAAGCAAGGAACATCTCATCTTGCATTACGTCTGACAACTAGGTCAGAAGCAAGGAACATCTCATCTTGCTTGACAGCTAGATCAGAAGCAAAGAACATCTCATCTTGCTTTACGTCTGACAACTAGGTCAAAAGCAAGGAACATCTCATCTTGCTTTACGTCTGACAACTAGATCAAAAGCAAGGAACATCTCATCTTGCTTTACGTCTGACAACTAGGTCAGAAGCAAGGAACATCTCATCTTGCTTTACGTCTGACAACTAGATCAGAAGAGAGGACCATCTCATCTTGCTTTACGTCTGACAACTAGGTTAGAAGCAAGGTACACGTCATGCTTTATGTCACAACCACAAGGTCAGAACCAAGGAATATCTCATCACAGCAACTACTCCCCCTTTCAAGGAAGGTCCTTTCGAACTATGCCAAGCTTATCTCGAAAGTACTCAAACTTCACACGAGATAGAGGCTTGGTCAACACGTCAGCAACTTGTTCATCCATGCTAATGTACTGGAGCTTTAGGGCTCCTCTCTGTACCATGTCACGGATGCAATGATAACAGATCTCTATGTGCTTCGACTTGTCGTGGAATACAGGATTCTCTGACATTTTTATGCAATTCTGGTTGTCACATAGAATCAAGGTTGCTCTCATCTCTAAGTCAAATAGCTCGGTCAACAACTTTCGAAGCCATATAGCTTCGCAGCTAGCAGAACATGCAGCAATGTATTCTGCTTTCATTGTGCTGAGAGCAATACTAGATTGCTTCCTACTCTGCCACGAGATCATAGCTGATCCCAAACTGAAACAGCATCCTGAAGTGCTTTTTCTGTTAGAAACACTTCCTGCCCAATCTGCATCAGTATATCCACTCAATGTGAAATCATGATCTCCATCATAGCTGAGACCATAATCTATTGTACCTTTAAGGTACCTCATCACATGTTTTGCAGCCACTAGGTGAACACATCTGGGTTCTACCAGAAACTGACTCAAGGTGTTCATGGCAAAACAAATGTCTGGTGTGGTGTTCATCAGGTACATCAACGATCTAATAATCTGTCTATACAGTGTGGCATCAATCAATTCTGACGAAGTATCGACCAGCAGCTTCAGCTTCACTTCCATGGGTGTATTCATGGGCTTGCATTCCAACATGTCGAATCTCTTCAAGATTTCAACTGTATACTTCCCTTGGTTAAGGAAGATCCTCTCAGGACTCTGCCATTCCTCAAGACCTAAGAAATAATGCATTAGACCAAGGTCTTTCATTTCAAATTGCGAGGCAAGTCTCTTTTTACATTCAGTGATGAGATTTTCTTCTCCAGTTAAGAATAAGTCATACACATATAACTGTAAGATTACTGGCTCATTATTCATGATTTTGAAGTAGAGATTTCAGTCTGCTTTACTCTTGGTAAAGCCTAAGCTCGTCAAGAAACTGTCTATACGGCCATACCAAGCTCTAGGAACTTGCTTCAATCCGTATAAGGCTTTCTTCAATCTGCAGACATGAGACTTCCTGTCTTCAACCTGAAATCCTTGAGGTTGCTCTATATACACTTCCTCTTCGATAACACTGTTTAGGAAAGTTGTCTTCACGTCCATCTGGTGTAGCTTCCACTTCATCTTCGCTGCAAGAGCTATGATGGTTCTGATCGAAATGTATCTGGCCACAAGAGAGAATGTCTCTTCATAGTCAATGCCTTCCTTCTGGGAAAAGCCACGAGCGACAAATCTTGCTTTATATTTCTCAATACTTCCATCAGCAGCATGTTTTATTTTGAAGAGCCATCTGGAGGATACCACATCTTTATTCTTTGGTC
>ML777556.1:741159-751581 GCA_009831015.1 Picea engelmannii | reverse complement strand
TACAATTGTCTTTTGACCAATCCGCAAAAGGGGATTTGGTCCTATTACAATAACCAACATGATCAATCCACAATGGGGATTGATCCTATGAATAATATATTAATAATAATAAGAATACTCTTTGCAGTTACATTATTTCAACATTAATTATATTTTTAAGTAGTACAAGTTAGCCCTATTGTGCCAATAGACACATCTATTTGATGTGCTAGCCTGCTAGGTCATGTATAAATAAGAGATAGAGCCCCATTGTGGATCATCTCTCTCATTCACTCAACGCATGGTCTGAAATTAGGAGGACTGAAGTGAGCACTTCTCTTGGGCGCAATCTTTCTTGGTCATAGAGCACCCTCTTGTGTGCACTAGGGTTTGTGGTGAAAGGGTGATCTTCTATATGTACCCTTTACAATACAAATTTGGGTTACAAAGGTACAAGTCGGCCCCACCATGTAAAGATAATTAATATTTGGTAAAAGATTAATTATATTTTTAAGTAGTACAAGTCGGCCCTATTGTGCCAATAGACACATCTATTTCTTGTGCTAGGTCATGTATAAATAAGATATAGAGCCCCATTGTGGATCATCTCTCTCATTCACTCAACGCATGGTCTGAAATTAGGAGGACTGAAGTGCGCACTTCTCTTAGGCAAAGTCTTTCTTGGTCATAGAGCACCTTCTTGTGTGCACTAGGGTTTGTGGTGAAAAGGTGATCTTCTCTTGACTCTATAGCAAAGGATTGTTGGGTTTTTCCCTTGTTTGAGAAGGGTTTTCCCAGGATAACTTCTTGTGTTCTTGTGCATGGTTATTCTTCTTGTGATCTTGGTTACTGCAGCTATTGTATATTGTATCGCTGCATTGTTTATGGTTCAAGTTCATGCTAAATTGAAATAAACTACATGTGTTTGAGCCATCATCAAAATTCAACATTTGGCACTTGACTGGTCGCGACGAACAATTAATGCATCGAAACATTGGTTGTTTGGGCCAAAATGCACCAAAACAAGCCCAAAATGTTTCGAGGCATGTTTCCAAATCTTTAATGGCCCTGAAACCTTTGGTTGTTTCCACGTGTTTCTAGCCTAGAAATGACCTGGGTTGTTTCCTGCAACTTAGCTTATGACTAAATTTTATAAGAAAATCTTACACATGCGCATGTATGACTATCACTTTTATGAATGTTATAAAGCAATGTTTAGAACTAGCAACGCTAAAGACCATTGTGCATCTAAAACATGGAAACCCACATATTTACAAACTTTACATCCACAAATAATTGTTCTCTCCCTTATTTTATTTTGCCAAGTAGAAAACAATTTCTACCAATTAGGGTAATTCTCATACCTTCAAATTTGCTCCTTCAAGATTAGCCCCTGATAAGTTAGCATCAGTTAGATCAGCACCCTGGAATTTGAAAAAGTAGTCAGATATCCAGTATTAGATAGGAAAACTCAAAATATATTGTAACACAAAATACTATTAGAATAAAGAAAATGCAAAAATCAAACTGCTTCAAAGGTGTTAAGGTGTCATAAAACTCACAAGCAATTAGATTAGAACAGTTCAAATATCCACAAGCGATGTTTGGTGGGAATCTTACCATTAAGATCATGGACCCTATCATTTCTTTGTTGCAGTTTGCAGATGAGGACCAGCTTATCTTAGGAGATGTTTATGAGGGCTAGGACTCCATGATTGAGTCTATGAAGACTGTTATTGTAGAAAATGAATGCCCCGAGTATGGGACATCAATACAGATATTGTTCACCACCATATGGGATATTCTTGTCACCAAGTGGGAGAAGAACAACATACCTTTGCATTTATTGGCTCACTTGTTCAATCCTAAGTACTACAATAATGACTGGATCAATGATAGGCCTTCAAGCGAATTCTCTCCTCAAATGGATAGAGAGATTTCATAAGGGAGGAAGGAAGTATTTAGAAGGATATATTAGGGCAGAGCATCCCTTGATGAGGTGGAGGAGGACTTCGTAGAGTTTTCCACTAGCATTGGGAGATTTGGAGGCTATGATGTGCTCGAAGACAAGGGGATTAAGAAGCCCTATGCTTGGTGGGGAATGCATGGGACAACAAGCACTATTCTACAGCAATTAGCCATAAGGCTTCTCTCTCAAGTTATTTCATCCTCTTGTTGCGAGAGGAATTGAAACACATATGGGAATTCGCACACTTTCAAGAAGAGAAGGCTTGAGCATTCCAAACTCCAGAGTAGAGACAATGATGTATGTGTACTTCAACCTCCATCTTATTTACAAGATGAGGGATGAGTGGTTGAAGGGAAAGACAAAGATGTGGGATGTATTTCTTAGTGATATGGGTTTGGACAACAATGTTGAGTTGTCATTAGCCAACTTGGATCTTAATGAACAAGTGCTAGAGCTGGTCACTTTTAATGATGGTGAACGTTTTGGATCATCCTCCACACCGGCAAATGCAAATGTTGAATTGAATATTATGGCAGTTGTGGTGATCTTGATGATTCTGACATGGAGGAGTAAGACTGACGAGCTATGAGATTCTTCCATCTATAACTCTACTATCTACCCTATTTTTTATTTGCTAGTGGCATTCCCACCTATAGTATCAATGATTCAATATCTATGTAATACATATTGATTTTGATAGCATAAAATGTCTCAATGAGAAAACTATAGTTTATGGTTCTAACTTCTAATTTACATACCTCTATTTCATGTGTACTCAATATTCTAATTTCTTGTCTTTGATCATCATTGATGTAGTAACTAGTTGTAAACTTGTATCAATATTTCTTATTTTGTAAATGTTCTAGAAAATTTGGACCTATATGTCTAGATTTCATTTTTGTATTTATAACAATATATATAATTTTTTTAATATATATATATATGAAATGTGCCCCTCATGTCGTGTTTTGGGGGTCAATGTGTCCTATGTTAGATACTTGTATCCATGCATATTGTGTGACCCATGTTCCAGTGTCTTGTGACTTAGGAGGAGAGAAATTCATTTGTAAGGCATGGTTGGAAGATAGGCAATTCCCTTCCAAGTACTTTGTTGAACATCGTTTGGGTTGGGATGATTGGAAGAAGGGCAAGTTCAAGTTGAGGTTTTCATCTTTTTTCTTGTACTTTTCATGGGTTGATTTGATGGCTGAAATTACTCTAACATACTACTAGTGTAACATTTGAATAAGGGAAATTTTGTTCCAATAACAAGAGATAAGGTTGAGGGTGTAACCCTCCTTACTTCTCGTTGTACTCATTGTTCATTTAATGAATATTGTTGTCATTTATGCATGCTAAGAGGTTGTTGTTGTCCCTTTTTGTTCATGGTTGGACATTATATTTGGTTGTTTTGTAATTGTTATGAGGTGCATCTATTGAAGGGCTCTCCTATTAATTTCTACATATTGAAAAGACCTGTGTGGTTGGTTGGAGCATATTGTTAATAGCTTAACTACACTCTTCATCACATTCAAACCCTCTTGTTCATTGGTCTTGACTCCATAACACAATTGGATAGGCACTAGTCTTGGAAAATTCCACCATTCATCCTATTCTAAAGAAAACATCAAAAACAATATTTTCTAGGGTCTCCATTCTATGCTAAAAACGAACAAGGCCTAAGTGAGTGGAAGAGTTGCAAAGGTGACAATGGGAAATATTCCTAAGTGCCCCTAGCCTTGCACTTTTTTAAAGGACTTTGTAACATTTTAAGGGCAGATTTGGGATGTAACAAACATAATTGACCCTATTAACACTAGATTTGACCTTATAAATCTAAGTGTTAATCTACAATACATATTCATGGATATCATTCGAGGTGAGCTCATGGTTATAAAGTTTACCATTCAGCATCGATGATTCGTGAGTACAGGGATTGATTGGTTACTCAATCCATTGATCTAGCATCAACAATTCATTGAGTTCCTTTCAAACATGGCACATGGTCGCATGTTTTAATTATTCAAGGATAGATGGTTGGGCAAAGCTTGAATAGGTTACTCTTATACAAGTACATGTAGAAGACACATCAGAGGTACATGTGGACAGGTGATACAATGGCAACAAGTGCCCCGTAGTTATAAGTTATACATGACATGCAGTTTTCAAAGTAAGTATGGGAGGTCAAAGACCCCCAAGGGATGTGATCAAGCCGAGCTTGCAATGTCATCTTTTGCATGGTCTGATTATAGTTTTGGACATCCTTTGGGGAGATATGCATGGGGTTTTGTTTTTAGGCAAATCTGAGTAGTAGCTTTTTTGCAATTTTTTTTTTTAGCCATAGATATTTTTAGCAATTGTTAGGGAGTGGTCCAGTTGGTGACCTGATTTAATATTTGAGGACCCAATTGGAGGATTTTCCTATGTTTTGAGTTTCCATGGGTTCCGAGATGAGCTATTTTTAGGTTCCGAGGATATTTTTAGCAATTGACTAAACATTTGGGGACCTAGTATGGCAAGTAGCATCAGTTTCTTGATTTCAAGCCATTGAAAGCAGTTTGAATTTTAAGGGACCAGTTCTATTTTGGCATGGTATTTAGTTTGATAGGCCCGGTTACGCCCCCCCCAAGGCTAGGGGTGACTAAGGAGATTATGTCTTGAGGCCCATAGGTAGCATACATTGAGTGTAGAGAGTCAAATTCACCAACAGAGCCCGGAGGGCCCCTCTTTTCATCAGCACCTCATTGTTCATCACCGACAGTAGAGCAACATCCACCACATTGGCTTGGTCCAAGAAGACAACAGATCTTGCTCCATGAGGTAACAAGTCCAAGATCATGGTAAGTGTCATTTTAATATTTGAAGCATTTGAGCATGTTGCAAACAATTCTTTCTTGATTATAGAATGTTTTCTTGGAATTTATACCTTTTTCCTAGTTTCACCTTGGTGAGTGACATGGTCTCCTAGTAAGTAGTTCATTCTCGGGAAAAGGGTTGTTGTTGGGAAGTTCTTTGAAGGGTCATCGTATCATTCCCGTCCATAATTACAACCTTCCATCATTCTACCTTTTTGTTTCATTATCTTTTGGGTCTTCGGGTTTGTTGACCCAAGAAGGGATTGTACCTCATTTCATGGGAAGAAGGGGCTAAAGGCCCAAAGGTATTATAGTTGGCAAAAGATAAAAGCCAATCATCATCCTTCTAGATGCTTGCCTTTAGGTCATGTTGTCACCTTTGTACACACCTCGGGTAGCATAGAAGAAACCTTCAATCCACTGGGTGTGTCTTTGGGGGCAAGCCTCGAGTCAAGGTGTTGTCACCTGATCCTTGACTCCTCCGTCTAGGCCAACTCCTAACAAAACCAAGGGGGGTAGTCCCTAAAGAAAATAATCTATGGCTTGAACTAGTCTAAGTACAAGAAAAATGAATCTAGGAGTTTTATTGCAACAAGAACAATATAACAATGAGTAAATCTACACTAGCAGCATATATCATTAATTCACTATAATTGCTTATGAGAAAGATATTCAAAATCAAAGAGATACTTGCATGAAAGATAATCAAATGGATATTGATACTTGCAAGTAAATAACCATAAGCAAAATAAGATACTTCAAGATAAAAGGAAATGCTTTGTGAATATAAATACTTGAAGTAAATAGCTTAAAATTAACACAATGAGACCAGTGCCAAAAATCAAGATATATGTAATGCCACCAAATGAAGATTGTCATATGAAATTTCCTTGTAAATTCTCGATTAGAGTTGATTAATGTTTGAAGTGACTTTTGTGCTAAGTGTTGCAGAAAAGAAATTTGTGGCCTCTAAGAGGCTATTCCTTAGAAAGGAGGCTGAGCTCGTCAAATATCCAACAGAAAGAGTATCCCTCCGATTTTGCACACAAGCTCAAGAGAATGTGGGAGATCCAACGAAGAGAACCTAAATCTCAAAGTTACTGCCGGATTTCTTACACAAACCCTCTTGCGTTTCCAAACAAGCAATAGAATCTTAAAGATTTCCCTAAATTAAACTATATCCACACTGACCAGCCCCTATTCAGTGTGGAACTTACCTCCAGAGATCAAGCCGAAGCTCGCAGAGGAGGGGTCAGGAACATACTAAGGGGAGCTGAGGGGATGGGTTTATTTGCCAAATTTAAATGCGGAAATTGAAATTGCAGAAATGAAAGCTAATCTAGCAATTAAAAATTATTTTTTCCAAAATGAAATCTAAACTAATCTAATCTAAGAAATTGAAACTAGCTAAGCTAACTATGAAATTGAAATCTAAACTAAACTTGGGGTGCTTGTGATAAATTTTATCTTTCCTATAGGTGAGAAATTGCAAAATTTGAAAGATGTGAGGAAAAATAAACAAGCACACCCCAAGACACAAATCCCCCTAAGGGGAAAGAAAATTGGGCGTTGGGTAGCCCACTCTTTTATTTCTGTGGTTATAATGATCTCTGTTTTGGGAGACTTGTGATCCTTATAAATGAGGGATCAAGAAGTTTTACAAGTTTTCAAATGGTTTATTGAGATACAAGATACTTTTGGGGATCTCGAAAGCTCCTATTCCAGAAAAATTCGGTAGAGTTTCCTCTGGTTTATTCAATGACCTGCAAAAAACAGAAAGGTACTTGTGCCAAAATGCTGTAAAACAACTTTAGAAAGTGTCTGCAAAAGATGATTAAAGTTGCACAAAAAATAGATAAACATTTCTAAGTAAAACCTACACTAAACTTAACAAAATGAAGCCTAAATAAATAATATTACTAAACTTGATGATATTACTTGCTGTCCTAAAACAGTAAATAATATCAAAAGCATTGCCCAAATTTAGATTTTAAACACTTTGAAATCAAACTACCTTTAGCTTTAAAATTTGTCTTTTAAAGATAGCTAATATATATAATTAGCAAGCTAGATCAATTCTATAAATGAAACTTTGTGAAATAAGATCTAACTACTTATTTTTATCATGCAAATAAAGAAATCTTTAGATTTTACTTTGAAATAAAAGTCTTACTTTGCATGTATTTAAAGTAACCCAAAATGAAAGATTTAGGATTTGGGAAAGAGAGGAAGAGAAATGCTTGAAACACTTGGAATCTTGGGCAAATGGGGTCTTCTTGATGGATCAAATAGGGACTATATCTTCTTAAGATCTTGAAGGATGAGGCATGTGCAACCAAAGCCCAACTTCCTCTTCAAGTGCGAGAACCTGCAAACTTAGAGACTTCTTGCCAAAAAATTGTTAAAAATATGATGCTACTTACAAAGATACTTTAAAAGAGCATGAACATTAACCGAAATGAGCCTGCAAACTAAAGCTATCAAGTGTAAATAAGCATTAAGATTATAAAGCAACCTAGCTCTTCTAAGCTTAATCAACTAGGAGACAACTCCTCTTGAAGGGCACAAAAATAGCAATTATAAGTAAAAGCACAAAAGAAAATTATACCTCACAATTTACCACTTTGACATAGAAATTCCACACATGAAACTTGACACACCAATGTAGCCTGCAAAGCCTTTTATTCCAAATCATGATACAATAGCAAATTACAACAGAAAATTCTTCCCAAGCTCCAACTAGCTTAGCAAATGGGAGAATGCTTCAATATAGAACAAAGGGTGGAGTTCCCAATGAAGGAGGGTGCACCATGTGGAGAGGGAGGGCGCACCAAGTGTGAGAGGAAGAGAGCCAAGTGTGGGATACATAGCTGCCACCTGTCATAGAATCCCATCAAATGACAAGTGTGAAGATGGAAGAGAAGAGGAGGGCGCCACCTCTCAAGAGGTAGGCGCACCTCCTCACGAGGGCACCACCACTCCTCAAGTGGGGTGCACCTCCTCATGAGAGATCCTCCAAACTCAAGCAATAATCACCCAACTCACCCTCAACTATCTCTTATGTGCCAACAAGGCTTAGTTAACTCAAATGGAGGGTGAGTTGACTGGAAACATGTCCCAGACATGTTTCCCAAAACATAGCTTTGTTGATTTTTTCTGATTTTTTGTCTTTTATTGACTTTTGTGAGCAAAATTAATTTTTAAGTGATTAAAATCACTAATTTTACTCACAAAAGTGGGAACTTAGGTAAAGTGGGTATTCTAAGTCCAAAAACGAATATTGTTATGAACATAAATATACATAAATAGATATTCATAACATAATAATTAATTAATAAATAATAAAAATTATTAATAATGAAAGGTCACGTCTCAAAGGACATGACTATTGGTTAAGGGCACCCCTGCATGGATATAATTACGAGCCCTCATTCTCAATTGTAATCATCTTATCTTATCTTATCTATTTATATTTTATACATTATTCCTACATGGATTACTTTGTTATATTCCAAGTATTTTGGATAATTCCTGTGTGAGCGAACTTTGTTCGTCTCATTTGGTATCAGAGCCTTCGTTTTTTTGATCCCGACCTTTGGCCTGTCTCTTTATCAGAGCTTGTCTGAACCGGCTTTTAGCCAACCACCATCGTTTCAGAGTTTCTCTGAGAAAATTGGTCTTTGACCACCAATCACGCCTTTGGCCATAAAAATAATAATAATAATAATAAATAAATAAATAGATAAAAAAAAAATTAATTATTTAAAAAAAAAGAAAAAAGAAAAAGAAAAAAAATAAATAAATAAATAATTTTTTGTTTAATTAAAAAAAAAATAATAATAATAATAATAAAGACACACCCCCGTAAACCTTTCCCATTTCCCCTCCCTCTTTTGCAGCATTTCCTTTCCCTGTTCCCTTTTCCCTGATCCCCCGTAACCTTCCCCTTTTCCCTTCCTCGATCCCTACCCATTCCATTCCCACTCCCGTGACTCTCCCATTTCCGCAGACCACTCCCACAGACTCCCCCTCCCTTCCGCAAACCCTGACGTATCCCTACCCCTATCCTCTACCACCATTTCCCCCGACCACACTCCCCCACTCCTTCCGACCACTCCTTATCCGTTTCCTCTTCCCAGCAACCCTTTCCTTCCCCCGAACTTCCATAATCCTTAACTCCCTAGCAGCCACGCCATTTTCCCTACCGCAGTTCGTTACCATCCATTCCGCAACCCCTTCCACGTACATTCCGCAGCCCACCGCAACCAACAGTATAACCCAGCTCCATACATATCCGCGATTGGTCCGTACAGTGGTCTGTACAAGTTGCTCGATTAAAAAAATCGTTGCCATATCGTACAATTTTGACAGCCAATTAACCTGTACGATTCGCTATTGCAATTCGGTACATTTAATCATTGTCGTACCATCAAGAAGGGTCGTGACTGTTCTGTCTATATCTGTTATAATAATTTAAGGTGGATCATTAAAAAGGGAAATATAGCATTCGACAGGTCAAGTCCAATTTGAGTCAAATCCCAATTGAAGCAATTCTTAATATAAGTTATAAAATTACTTCAAAAGTTTAGAGAAAAGGTGCCAAAGTTCCAAATTGAAATTTTTAAAGTGACATACAAAAGAATAATTGAATAAAAGTGAACTATAAGAAAAAGCCAAAAAGAAAAAAAAAATTATTATATTTCAAAGTATCTTTTCAAAAGATAAAGTGAGTAGTACAGAAATAAGAGAAAGGGGTAATTTTAAAAGTTCTATGTTATTAAAAAAAAAAGGTAGTGAAGCACATTTTTATACAAGGAAAAAGAGTCTTTTATTAGTCTTTTGAAATAAAAGTTAAAGAAAATATATTATTATATTTTTAAGTCAGAGTTTATTATTACTGAGTGGGATCTAGAGTTATTAAAAGGGTGATTGAAAAAATAATCCAAAGTTCAATTTAAGTTATAAAAGGAACAATTCAAAAATGGGAGGAAGATTCCCCCTACTTATAAAAAATATGTGGATCCCTTATTAAAAGTTAATGGGATTATTCAAGGAAAGAATATCAACATCGCTATTTGCCCGACCGCTAGGAAAAATCACATTAACGTTGACCTGGCAAACCAATTAATGGTTTTAGAGCCAAATATAATTGAAAATGACATGTGTCTTTCCAATGAAAAATGTGACATTAAGAACCTACAACTATCTATGGGCGATTACAAATTCACAGCTAAATTCAATGTCGTATCAATCTATCAAGACAGTGTTGATATAATTCTAGGGTCAACTTGGGTAGATACTGTGAAAATTCCAGGTCCTATCAGCTTGCCTTCTTGGTCTGTCTTTGACCAAGCAAAGGCTCTAAGTTTTCACTCTCTTGTTTTAGTTTTCTACTGTTTTATAACAGCCAACAGTCATGTTTCTTTTGAGCTGATTGTTATGGTTATATTTTCGATTTGGGTGCTCTAGCATGTCGTTTTGCCATAGGAAATTAGTACATGCAACTCAAATAAATATAACACACCTAATACATCGTTTAACTGTTGATAATGAACAGATCTAAGAACTAATAGCATGCATTTGTAGACACAGTATTTTTGGTCAACATGACCCTGGACA
>ML777556.1:709129-726182 GCA_009831015.1 Picea engelmannii | reverse complement strand
AGGTAATTTAAACATGATATAATTTAAATCTAATTTACCCTTAAAACATAAAAACCCCAAACCAACACAAGTAAAGGTAAGGTAGGGTTAGCAAGGTGGCAATACTCATTCCTTCATTTAACATGGTGAACTTATTACTTTATTATCATTGCATATGGGACTTATCCCTCATGTGGTTATGTCCTTCTTCAAGGAAGGTCATGTACCATAAAAATACTTGATAGAGGATCAAGTAGCCCCAGAACTTTTTTGGGGGTCTTATCCACCAAGGTCAAAGACCAAGGATCAACCTATGTCGTATGCATGGGTACCCTGGACATTTCCAGGGGCCCTAGGCTTATCTAGGGGCTTTAACTGCTTGGTCCTAGACCAAGAACCCCAGTAGTATACTGGGGGCCCTCTCAGGGGTCTTTACTGCTTGGTTCTACACCAAGAACCCCAGTCGTATACTGGGGGCCCTAACAAGGGTCTTTTGCCATGGCACTGACTGTTTGGTCCCAGACCAAGTACCCCAAGAGTGCACTGGGGGCCCTAGATCTCGTCTAGGATCTTAGCCATCCTCCAGGAGAATGGCTCTTGCAGCTGCTTATAAATTTAACACTCATAACTATGAAACCACATCCACATCCTTACCACCTTGGATGAGTTTGAACCAGTAACCATCCCACTTTTATGGACCGTGAGTGTTGTGTCACATTTGTTATTGATCCTTTCATTAATACTATGGAAAGAGGTGTTATCCACATGGATTGTTGTTATATGCTTCTCAACATACCGTACAAATATGATCACAGGGCTATAAGATCTGTTACCACAGAACATACAAGTGATACAAGGACAACAAAGTGTATGTAAATTTACATGTTTATTTTTTAATTTGCACGTCTTCAACCAAAAATAGCCAACCAAAACTAGCTTAGCCTCTTTATATTGTCAAAAAGGCTAAAGCACAAACTAAAGGACCTAATACTAAGAAATCCTTTCAACGAATCCATAACACATTATTATACACCAATAACTGGACTTCCTAGCATATATATTAGCATTGTTCTTAAATAGGGAGAGAATCCAATGGTTTGCCCTAGTGTTATCAAAACGGGGTGATTCATAACATTTAGGACCCAAAACAGTTGATTTCCACCTAAGAATTGAACCAGGACTGGGATCAATTCCTCTATGAATCGTTCAGTTTGGAATTAGACCGAGCATGTGACCCCACCAAACAAAAAAATGCAAAAAAGATTAAAATGAAGCACAAAAAACGTGCCTCTCCCCCAAACCCTAATCCTAGACGATACCATGACAACCCCACCTCTATTTCCCTCACTCTTCTCATTGATAACTTGTGAATATTTGGAGATTTCAAAGTTAAGGCAAAGAGAGTTGATTTGAAACGATATTGGAGTTGATTTGTAGTTTGTGGGATGATTCTGATGGATATAAACTCTACATCCACAGTATGCATATCATCTAAAAGCTTGGAGGAAATTTGAGATTGGATTCTTCTGTCAATTTGAAGGATAGAGATGACAGGTTGATAACACTGATACCCATGTAGAGCTAGATGGTGTTGATGAGGATCCTAATCTAGGAGATGATTTTGAGGATAAATTGCAGTAATTTGTTGTAGTATGATCTTTTTTGGGGCTCTAGAGGCCATTTAGAGACTCAATGTTTATGTATTTTGGTTCATATATGCATCGCACTCAATGCCATGTGGTGTCTTCATTGGATTTACATCGATGTACATGAATATAATCTTTTTATTAGAATCTGAATATTTTATACAAACCATATTTTTTCGATTATTTTCCCAACTCCAGTCCAATTAAAGATTTTGGCAATTCCAGTTCCAATCTCGATTCCAGTTCTAATAATTATAGTTTTCTGGTCTAAGGCTATTCCACATGACTATTAGTTCCACCGTTGGTCCAAGTTTTACACCCTAGATTCTTTGAAGTGTACCCTATATTTTTCACGAGACGTGACCACTTCGACGTGCCCAAAGTGCGATGTTTTCCTTGTATGTGGCCATGATGGGATGATTTTAATATACAAGTGTTGGTTAGAGGTTACCTAGATTCCCTCAAGTGGACGATCATGGCATGTCCTTTTAGTCCCCATTCTCTAGGTGCTTGGTTTCATTATTTCGACCGACTATCCCTTTGGAGTTGGTAACTCCCTCTAATGTCAAGCATTTATGCCCTGGGTAGGTATGCGGGCATTCTGAGGTGGATCTACTAGGATATATGATTTACGACGCCTCTAGCTATTCACTTATTATTATTATTTGCTTTGTAAAAGGTGATTGTGCTTTGTAAGGGTTGTCACACCCATGGTTTTTAACACCTTACCCACATGGACCCTCTCTTTCATATGTATGTGCCACACTTGGGCCTTCAGAGGCCATTCAGCACATGATTATCGAGTTGCACATTTTTTGAGGCAATATTACATGCATGGCATGGATTTTGAAGCATCAGTTCACCCTCCCCGGGGCACAGACAAGGTGCTTTCCCTTACATGGATTTATCCTTCACTCTCCATGTGTCAAAGAACCCAACGTCCCCTTCTTTGGGCATCATTTGAAGCATTTCTCACTAAAAAAGGGTCGACTTCACTTGGGAGCACTTCATGAGGACGTTGGGGCTTTCTGGAGCCTAATTTGATGATGTGGAGGTCACTTATGTGACTTGGCACTTGATGGGGATCACCATTCACCTACCCTTTGATGTGGATGAACTTTATGATCACTTTTTGATGGCTTGTTGAGCAAAATTGAAGAAGTCATCCATTTTGGGGTTTTTATTTGACTTGGGGTGAGGCCATCCCTTCTCTTGTAGGTGGATGTTGGAGCTTGAGGGGCCAAGGAATATTCCTTGTCACATTCTAAGGCCCCCCAAGTGATTTTCAAGTGGAACGTTGTACCAAAAAGGCCAAATCAGCCCTCTTGGAAGCTTGACGTCATTTTTGTTATTGGGGGTTTTATGGCCCATTTTTTGACTTGGAGGGTCACTCCCGAGTCCCATGCTTCATGGAGGTGCCTAGACCTTAGGTATGGACATGGTCAAGCTTTGGAGACATTTCAAGGATTTATGGACATTATTTGAGCATTTTTGGAGCATATTTTATTGAAGCCGTCCCCTTCTATGAGGGTTTTCACAATGTAAAGCATCATTTAATTGTATTTTTGACTTAGACTCCGGTTTGTGCAGATGACAAGTCATTTTATTTTATTCCTTAGCCTAATTTTGGGAAATAAAATGTGAAGAGGAAGTGAGAGCCTCACCTATAAATATAGGCACTCCTCACACTCATTTTTGTTGTGAATTGTTGGAGATTATTCTTGGTGCCATGTAATAGAAGATCTTTACTTGGTGAATTTTTCGTGTCAATTCTTGGAGCTCTATCTTTCCTGGTAATTATTCTTGGCATATTTTCAAAGGCTACTGTGATTTGTTCAAGTTCTACATAAACTAGCAAAATCAATCCATTGAGGAGTTGCACAACTACTTGGAGAGAGGACGTCTAGGGTTTTATCTCTTCCTTCCTCTCTAAAACAATTTGGTAAGGGTTTGTCTCTTGTCTTGATTAGTGTTATGCTCCTTGGCAAGGGTTTCAAACATTTTTCCAACTCTTTTGTTGATTTTGTTGCTGAAGTCTATTCCCTTAAGGAAACCCTTCTTGTAGGGCATTGATTATCATGGTTTGTCTTAATTAGCAAGAGACTACTAGCCTTGCGGCCCTATTCTAGTTCTAATCCATAAACAAGATAATCAAATCTTAGAAGGGCATACTTCTTGACCCCATAAGCCCTAGGTGGAGATAAGGCTATGCCCTAACTCCCAACGTTCACCAACCAAAAACCCTAAAAGTTTAATTCTTGTCTTCATAAAATACAAAAAATATAAAAGTTATAAACCGTCAAAAATATTTATTGTGTTGTCTAGAATAAATCTAACGATTTCCTTCTACTTTCTAGACATTTCAGTCCAAGGGTTTGTTCTAAATTGTTGAATTTCTAACCCTAGGAGGCAAATCGGCCCTCTTAGAGTGCTTTTTATTGTCTTATCTAATATTCTTGTGGCTGATTTAAGATTTTATTCAATTCTGGAAATTAATTACAGCAATAAAGATCAGAATTGTTGAAACCCTAGAACTAGGGTTTAACCCCAAAAATGTGAAATCTACCCTACCCTTGCTCTTATTTCACTCTTGAATTGTTTGTAAAGCTTATCTAAAGTATTCTAATGGTGAAATTCATCTCCTTGAAGATTCATTGCTGTTATACTTCACTTTGGAGATTTTTTGGTCAAACCCTAGGGGGATTTGCACCAATTTTGCAAGTTTGAAGTAATTTCTTGGATATTCAATTGTACTTGTTTTTTATCATTGTTGGGCTGTTTTACACTAATATATTTTTGTCCCAGCAGCAAGTGTCCATGGATTTTCATCTTAAGTGCTATTAAGCACTCTTGGGTCATTCCAAGGTCGAAATATGCAATTTTCTGCGTTAAATATTTTATTTCAGATTCTTGAATCTTTGGACAGCAGCAAGCTAGTCCAATTTACAGCAAATAATCAAGGTATAACTCAAGTATATCAATTACCCTTGATTTGTGCAACAAGACCTCACTCTTAAGTGGTAAAAGGTACATAATTCGTCATTAAAAGAGTGATTTTGTAGTGCTGGTTTATATTTCTGCTGTAACTATTTATTTCAGATCTCAACACTTGTTAAATTAAGCTCCTAACCCTCTCTACATTATAGTAGTTTTTCCCGTAACTTTCGGCTGAACATTCTTAAGGCATTTGGTTACTAAGGCACTAGTCCATCTAACGTGTATTGAGGTGTGTAGTTGGAAGGATTGGGATACCTCCCTTGGTCTCTAGGAGCTGGCCTAAAGTGAAGGGGAGATCGTACTAAGGTGACAGTGGTGCATTTCCCATATCGTGCTATCCCCACTAGCAATCCCCCAAGGGCTGCTAGTTTGGGCGGTGTTAGCACACTTTTTCACCCTCCAATCAGATCTGATATAAATGTAAAATCAGCAATGGAAAAGTGGCTAATTCAAGGAGAGAATGCCCCAAATTGTCACGAGCAAAGCTCCTCTCCATTCGGGCTAGTGCATGCCAACCTCAAGGGGGAGTCCCTAGGTACCGAGTTGTTGATTTGGATCTGATTTTCTGCAAAAATAAACACAAAAACAGCACTCTCTCTCTCACTCTACTTTTCCTTGCGCATGTGAGAGTCAAAAAGGAGTGAAGCTGTGTACAAGAGGAAAAAGAGAGTAATGAGCCCTAAATTTTAGGAGGAGGTCGCATGGGAGACTAAGTTATGTAAGGGAGAGAAGGCTTTGGGAAAGAAATAGGCGCATGCTAGGTCAAGAGTGCACGAGGAAGGACATATGCACCATGTGAGAGAGTTATGGAAGAGAGGGAAGAGTCATACCTCACACATGAGAGTGGGATAATGAAGATTGCGCCCTAAATAATAGGGAGAAGGCGCACTAGAAGGTGAGTGAGGGGAACTAGTGGACACATGTGAGTAATGGGGAGAAATGGGAGGGCACAAGTGGAGAGAAGCACTAGGAACTAGGAAAGGGAGAGGATAGGGGGCGCATGGAGGAAGGGAGAGTGAGTGAGCTAGGAGATATGGGCCACACGTGTGGGAGGAGAGAGGAAGTGAGGGGCGCATATGATGATGGAGAGGTAATTAATGAGGGATGAAGCCATGCGTTTAGGGTTTAAGGGAGAGTTAAAATGCATGGAGGGAGAAATAAGGAATTAAACACATGCACTTAGTCTAATTTTGGATGAGAGATGCATGTGCTTGACCAAGAAAAGAGATGTGCCCTATTAAATAGGGACTCAATGCGCATTAATGAGGAAAATAACTTTTAATGGGATTTTAATGCATGGAAAGTGGTATTTATGGCGGGTGAAGGGAAATTAGAGACTTAAGCCTTAATTAGCTCATCCACATCCATTAGACTTGCCACCTCATCCACACGCCCTCTTGTCATTAATTAATTTAATTATTTTGCTTTAAACCTTGGAAAGTATGCCCCCCTCATTAATTGTGCCACCTAGCTGCCACATGTCACATTGCATCACTGCCAAATGTCGGAATCTGACCCTACCACTTGTCACCTTTGTAAGTGACCACCCCTACTATAAATAGAAACTGCGAAAAATAGGGGTCTGACCCTAAAAAATAGGAAACTACCAAAATTTTCCAAGATGACTAGGAGAACAATGTCATGTGTCAAATGTCTAAAAATAGACACTACTAAAAACAGAATCTCGCTGCATGTCAATGATATCATACTCATCAGATTTGATTTTCCACGAGGATTCCAAATATGCGATCAAAATTGACATGCGAGCCTTGGTGCTCCACTAGCTAAAAATAGAAAATGCTGACAAGTCGTCCTAAAAAAGGTCCAACAGACTCAAACTGACTCAAGGATCAATACTATACGCTCAGAATCTTGATCTGAGACCCGGAGCTCAACTTGCTAAAGGTAAGAAGTACCTGCATGATCCTCGAAAAAAGTGTCATCGTGCTTAGTATCATGCAAGGATGAATATTATATGCTCAAAACTGTCAAATGAGTCTTCGCTCATTGTCTCCTAAAAAGTAGTGTCACCTGCTATAAATAGAAATCTATCTCAAATCCCTGTGAAACTGTGTTAGCTCTCTCTCTGAAGCAAAAACAATCACACCAGTCCTATACCCGTTACTGATGGGAACCAAACTCTGGCTCACACAAGTGCTAAAACTCTAGGAAACTCTTTGAATGCCATCCCAAGTAGTGTATGTTGTCTCTTAACCCTCTGGATCTCCAAGGAGGAAAATCCACAGGTTAACAAGCGGTAACACCAAGCATTCCAAACTTTCTTACTCCACTAAAAGAAGATCCATTGCTCCACAACGAGAACACAAGTAAGCAAACTACACTAACTTGGTTTTACAAAACAAATTTATAGTATAGTAGTCCCATTGACAATTTTGTTATAATCTCCTTTTTTGTCCTTTTTTCATGAAAATAGTGTGACCTGGGTGTAAACACACAAGCTAATGTGGAACAACAACAAAACAAAGTCAATGGAGAAATCAAACAAAGCACCCACAAGCCAAAAGAGAAGAAACAAAAGTGTATATGAAATTGCTAACATGACCATTATTTTGGAAAAATAATGCAAAAGGTCATCCCAAAATCGAATTCGATAAAAGATAGGATTAAAGTTATGAACCCAAACAAACTGAAAAACATACAAGAATCCTAGAAATTTGTAATGAGCATAAAGATGTAATAATTAATGCTAAGTATAAAATAGATTAATAAAGTCTTGTTAAATAAAATAAAGGTGATATTATATAAAATTGCCTAACTATCTAAAAGGCATGACCCTACATGGGAAACACCCTTTTTAAGTATTGTATACACAAGTGACGGGACCCTCCCTCCTTGTAATCAACTAATATCATATTCAATACATTATTATTCCTTTATGGATTTCTTATTTTATTTACATTGGTTATTTTTAGTTATCAAACATTCTTCTTTATATCAAAATTCTGTTGCTAGATGCATATTTTAGATTGCCATAGGCAACAACATTTGAATAAAAATTATCTTACATCCTGCCACAACCTTTAAATTCAAGGAAGAATACTGCAGTTCATGGACATCAAATTTTCTATTGCTTTCACCTTGATAACCAAACTCAAAATCAATCTAAATAAGGAATGTTCATTTAGGATAGGCTCTTCAAACCTGTAAATGTGCTGACCGTAGATCTGCTTCACAAAAGCTACACGAATCCAAACTCGCATCTGCAAGATTCAATTTATACATCAATATCTAGAATCTCCTGACTTAATATTAACAAATAAAGATTCTCATATTTATACAAAATAGTAATTAATAAAATGGAACAAATAGAATGGCAATAGTGTGTTCTGCTGATAAAACTTGTAACAACATTAGAAATGAAAAGCACAAAAAATCCCACTTCTGAAATAGACTTCTACGCTTCAGGTGTAATTGAGTAGCAAATGATATTGACCAAGGGCTGCGACCAGAAAATGATCCTGCAGACAATACTAAAGCATCCTCTCAACAGCTTCTCATCCATGAGAGCGTTCTAGCTCATACCTAGTCTCTATGTACCTCTCAGCCTTCAGGATAATTAAATGCTTGAAAAGAATGGTAAACACCAACATACTCCCTGTGAACATATTTCATTTCCTTTGTATAAAGCATATGATAATGGTGTCTATCTAAATTGAATGTGATTATTGTTCCAGTACATCTCTCTCCACTTTATGAACAATGACATGACTATACTAACGTTGTGTTTCTTCACAAATTTATGTAAGGCCTGGTTACTTCCAATCAGTTTTGAAGCAGCACGCAGAAGGAGACTTATAAACCTTCAGCCCCGCAACTATGCAGTTGGCCTTGCATTCATATTTACCAAAGCATAGGTGCAAGGTGGAAATAACAAGGAAAATAACATCTGTATAATTTGAAGAATCACAAAGACCAGGCAGCCCCCAATTTGTGCTAGAAATTGAGGGTGTTATCTCCTAGATTCCGGGGTGATGCCTCTGAGTCCAAGATAGATTATCCAGGTTGTTAATAATGACTCCACCTCCATGTTAGGTGAGGCATTGATTTTGAAGGGATATATCTAACACCAGGGAAATAAGTGTTTTGGTCTGTGGTGTTTTGTCATGTCCCCATTTTTGGGTTTCCTCGTTTTGTAGTAGAAGGGACTTTCATGGCTTGTCAGTGGAGAAAAAGGAGGAAAAATGGGGTCATTTAATGTTACTTAGGAGATGTTATTTTTTTAAAGTGACATTAGAGAAATAAAGTAACTTTAGATTAATAAGTTACTTAACCATTATTAAAGTGACTTTTAATCTTAAAGTGAAAATTGGAGGGAAAATAAGGGTTATATTTGATTTAGTCAAAAAGGGGAAAATTCTAGAAGTTACATTTGATTTGGTCAAAAAGGGGAAAATTCTAGAAGGCATGGAGAAAGGATAAAAGGAGGGGTAGAGCCTCACTTTGACAATATGATTTGATTGATCTCTTGTATGGTGCTCTTGGAGCCATTGTTTCGTTAGGGTTTAGCAAAACCCTTCCACTGTTGGTCTTGTTTTAGTGGTGCAATAGCCATCCTAGCTAGACAAGGATGAGGATGAGGATCCATCCAAGATCTTCATTGGAGCTTCATCTTGGGTTTTGATTTGCTTGGAGAGGTTGTGGCACTAGGAGGGTTTGATCTCATCTATTGAGGAGACCATGGCATGATTCCAGGTTTTGGCTTGTATAGTGTGTTTTCCATTGAGGTACTGCAACTGCAATAGCAGCCATTGGATTGTTGTATTCAGATATTCATTCATAATAAAATACCACTTATTGTCTCTTCTATTTCTGGTGTATTTATATTACATGCAATATGTTTGACAAAATGTCTATTAGTAGAATACATGCAAACTGTTTGTGAAAATTTGTCAACCAGATTAGAGCATCAAGAACATTTATTGCACAGAAGGACATAATATCCCAGCCCATTCTATTGGGGATATTACATGTTTATGATGTGGAAAGATTTCAGAAGGAAACAATGTCCTGGTTCTCATGGGTTTCTGATGCATACATAGGGAGACACTAAACTTCAAGGATATTATTCTATAGCCTTGCCATGTTAATTGATATAGATGCACTATGCTATCATATTTAATCTGGACTGGTGATGCAGTTGCTCATCTGATAACAATGCAAAATATTGAGACACAGAAGACTGGACAATCAGCCTTCGAATGCTCATTATGACTGATTCAGCTGTATTGTTGGTCCAGTAAGTGCCTCTCTTAAAGGCTGGTGTCAATAAATACTAGCAGTTGAAGTAACAATAGAAATTTAAAGCCAAATAAGGGCATGTTCAAAACAATTGAATTCAAACACAAAGAAAAACTCTCGAGTTTCACCCAAAATTTACTATTACAAGCAATAATCTCAAAGAAATGTGAGCTTCTCAAAAATAAATTTCACTGGCACTTTTATATATTCAAACAAATACCTTATATCCTCTCCCTAATCACAGATATGGAATTCTTTTTTTGAGAAAATGTGTCATAAGGTGCTTCCAAACATTCATCGTTTTCTTTTAAAAGCTTGGATAAAGGCACTCACTAGACATATTTGACCAAAATGGGAGTTCACACAATCAAAAACAAAGTTTTAAGTCCAATTCATTTGACTCTGTCGTTTTAGAAAGTAGAAATTAGAAATTGAATCAACCTTGGAGAAAACTGCACTCAAGCCAAAAAACTGAATGAAGGAGCATGGATAAAGATGTTGTTGGGAAATTAGAAGCAATCAAAGGAAAAAAGCACAATTCCATGACTCATGAATTGAAATGGATACTAATCAGAATCTGGACCTGGGTAACGCAACTACCTTCAAAAGATTGGATATGATATGGCTAGGAAACAGTATATATATATATATATATGCAAAAACAATTATCAAACAGACACTGCCCTCTTTCCATATACAGAATATAAATCAATATGGCCATGCCGAAGCCCATGAAAAAGGCACCCAATTATCAAAATACGAAACTGGAGACAAGTTTGTAGGTATGCAATGCATGTCTTGGCCTATAACCTATGTTACCAGGAACACCCCCTATCATCCCCAAAATGTCATTTAGCATTTCAGATACAGCAAATACAATCACCGTATATAGATACAACTGCATTCAGCCGTATATATGTGTATTGTTCCGTGTAATCTTTTTCTTATTTCTTCCTCAATTTTCCCCTCATGAACAATTTGTCAAACAGTTTGGATGCCAAAAGTTTATACAACAGTAAAGAGATAGTGACAGCAAATTAAATAACAGCAGATTTACTACGCTACTATATATTAGCAGGACAACATCTCAAAATGATCTTTTTATTTACTAACTCAAGAGGGAATACATACACAGCAGTCAGCTTACAAAATGTTTAGATCTGAACTCGTTTAATAGAGCTTATTACAGGTCTGATATAAGAGAGTTGGGCTGCTGTAGAATGGCTGGAAGTTGAATCTTTCCCCTCTTGGCCACCAGAATCGCTTGGGCTTTCACTTACAGGTTCACAAGAATGTTGTCCTAGTAATAATTCCTCTTCTTAATAGAAAATTCACCCCAATAGCAGAGATATTAGTTATCTATGGTGGGTATTACGTCCAGCATCAAAGAACACACCCTACAGTGATGAAAACTCAGCCCAGATGTGAAGTTAGTCGCCCAACCCAAGAGCAATGTGCCCAGCATAGAAGGATGCTTCAATTAACACCCAAATCGCCGCCAATGATGCAAGAATTCGCCCTACATAGCAACTCGACCCTGTACAAGGAAGCTCGGCCAGAGAAGAGCCACGAACCCAGCAGTGTAAGATTTGACCTCCAGATCTGAGATATAAAACGTCCAGCAGACACAAATACGCCCCAACAGGTTGATAATTCATTGGCCAGCAATTTAAATCGACCCGCAACGCTTCCAATGCTCATCCAGCAAGAGCACACAACCTCTTCAAGGTAAGAACTCGTCCCACAAGAAGAATGGGCTGCCTCTCATAAATATTTGCGCTCAGGAAGAGAGGACTCGACTTCCATATAGAGATCTCAACCTTCTTCAAGTAAGTCGCCCCCTTTAAACCCAAAATTCAGCCGCCTCCTCTTGAAAACTCAATCATACGATGAAGATAAATTCGGAGACTGAAGATGAATCTGTTAGCAGTGAAATCAATGAAGAAATCTGAAGTGATCTCTTCCTCCAAAGTGACTAACTAGGGTGGATGGTCTCACCACCGAAGCCAATCTCTGATAATCCTCCTAGGATTTCCATCCCAAGAGTTCCAAAACCACAATAAGCTCTCTCAACAAGAAATTAGAAATTACTAATGCAAGAATGATAGAGGGCGCCCTCTTTTTCCCTTTTTATTCTTTCGTTCACCTTTTTTGTGACCTTTTTTACCTTTTAATAAGTTTAAGTGATGTTTCATATTCTCAAAGTCACTTAGGCGCCTTTTTTAACCACTTACTCAATGCCCCCTTTTAAATTAATTTAATTCCCACTCCGACGACATTAGTAAGGTAATTAATTCCCTTTTTACTTCCTTGGCTATGGCCCACGGGAATTACTTAGGTCATTTTGTCAATTCTCCTAGAGGACTCATTTGGAAGGGTACATTACAGTGCTCCCTTCCCGAGATTGCTTGTCCTCAAGCAATTGCAAGTTCGGATGCTGCAAGATCTGATCACTTTCCCACGTGGTATCCTCTATTGGTAGGTCTCGCCCATCTGATGAGGTATTCCTGAATCACCCTATTACGCAATCTTCTCTCTCGGACCTCCAATACCTCATCAGGAACCAATACTAGTTGCCCCTCCTCATCCAATGGAGGTAGCTCGGCTAAAGTAATGACCTATTGTCCCAATGCCTTCTTGAGACATGAGACGTGAAACACATTATGAATTTTGCTTCCTTCCCGCAACTCCAATTCATAAGCCACTTCACCAATTCTCTGAACCACCCTTTAAGCCCCATAGAAACATGGCTTAAGCTTTTTTGTTCCGCTCTTCTTTAGTGAAGACTATCTGTATGGTTGTAACCTCAAGAAAACCAAGTCTCCCACCTCGAAAGTGCGCTCGACCCTGTGCTTTTCTGCATATAGCTTTTGCTGATTTTGGGTCGTCTGTAAGTTGCCCTTGAGAGCCTTGAATATGTCCTGGCTCTCTTGGATCCAATCCTTGGCTTTGGGAGCCCTGTTGTCCCCAAATGCCAAGTCAACAAAGGAAGGAGCATTGTACCCGAACCCGTACAATGCTCTGAATGGTGTCATGCCAATCAACATGTGATGAGTGGTGTTGTTGCAGTGTTCTCCTAGATGCAACCACTTCACCCATGCTTTCTGCTACCCTGACACATAGTTACATAAATATCCCTCAATCCATTTATTCACAATCTCTATATGGCCATCTGTCTGAGAGTGATAACTAGTGCTGGGGTTCAACTCTGTGCCAGACAATCTGAACAGCTCTTGCCAAAAAGCATTGAGGAACCTGCTATCCCTATCACTAAAAATATATTTTGGTAGCCCATGAAGTCTAAATACCTCTCTGAAGAACAGCTCCTCTACCTGTGTTGCCTTATACTCTGAGGATATGGCAAAGAAGTGTGCAAATTTTGTCAACCGATGACCACTACATAGATACAATCTTTGCCCTGGACCTTTGGCAACCCTACAAGATGGGTTTGCTCTGACTTGTTCTGCTGACAAGTCACACACTCTCTCACGAGCTTCACCACATCATCTTTGAGGCCCTTCCAAGTGAACCTCTCCCTGATTTTCCTGTAGGTTTTGAAATACCCCAGGTGTCTTGCCAATGGTGTA
The DNA here is from genome assembly GCA_009831015.1 of Picea engelmannii. Lineage (NCBI taxonomy): Eukaryota > Viridiplantae > Streptophyta > Pinopsida > Pinales > Pinaceae > Picea > Picea engelmannii. The sequence goes on along the minus strand of ML777556.1, from coordinate 712,714 downwards.
TTGTGCATTTCCTCCATGATCTTTTCCTTTAGCGTGGATTCTGAAACTAGATATATACGATCCTTGTAGTAGATGATGTCATCTACCACCTTATACCTGACATCCTGTGTATTGTGGTCCATCACTTCACAAGCAAACTTGCTCTTGGAATATTCTACCAGTAGATGGGATTTCCAATCAGCTGAAATCTTTGTGAGTGAACACATCTCTGGCCTTCTGGAAAGAGCATCGGCAACTACCTTTTGCTTCCCTTTGACATATTCGATGTCAAAGTCATAGGCCTGCGATTTGTTAACCCACTTCTGTTGCCTTTCGTTCAAGTCCTTTTTCCCCATGAAGTGTCTCAAATTGTCATGGTCTATTTTAACCACAAATTTCCCACCTACCTGTTATCGCAAAAGTTGTAGGTTGGGCAAAGCTCGACCCAAACCAAAATATGGCGACAACTAAGAGAACACCTACCCACTATCACCTTAGATAGGTATTCTCATCACTTAAGAGGTGAAGAGATCACCTCAAGGGGGGAATCTTGAGTGACCCTAGGGGGAAATGAGACGGAAAGTGAGATGATGAAGTCAAGTTGCTAGATGGAAGAAAGTTTTGATGGCAAGTCTCGGAAATGTTTTAAGGTTGCCAAGTCTTTCAGTACCTGCAGAAAGTGTTTGTACCTTCCCGAGACACAAGAAAAGTAAACTGTACGAGCTATATGTTAGGTGGACAAGCAAGTTAAGCTTGCTGTCCCTATTTGCAGCAGTCAACAAAAATATATATCGGCAAGAAAATCAATTACTTACTGCAGAAATAACCATCAAAAGCATCAAGTATTTATTGGACAATGAAGCACTAAACATGCAGACTAATTCCCAATACTTTAGCACCAGCTTTGATGGTGAATTAGGGCTGCAAAAAACATGTTTTCAGAGATTTTTCAGAGCAGCCAAATGGCTGTAGCAAAGATTTGCTACAGAAGCAACTTTTACCCCAAGTAATTAGCCAAAAAATTGCCCAACAATAGCCAACATCAAGTAGATTAACAATAGCAACTTTCTGACTATTTCCAACGGTAAAAACGTGAGAAATTAAGCTTAAAAAAGAGAGTTTGCGGCAGCCCTAATGGCTGTAGCATAAGTTTGTAACAACAGCAAGATATCCTTGACCAATCAAAACACCCTAGTGGCTCAAGCAAGCGATTAAGGCAAAGAATTGATTCCACTTTGAACAAATCCAATATCTCGTAAAATCACGTATTTCAATGTAAGAAATTTGTTTCTCCAATGCAATAAAAGATTAGTGCCTTGCCAAATGGGTTGTCGAGTCTTCTTGTAATAGGTTAGGACCACTAAATCTCAAGGGGTGTAAGCCCTTTTACTCCCTTAAGATAGCAACCCTAACAAGGTAAAGTCTAGGAAGGTGTAAACCCTTTTACTCCTAGCAACCTTTACAATAACCCTTTCAACAAACAATAATGATAAAAATGGGTGGAGGTTGTAAATCCTTAGACTCCTCCAAGGATCTAGCCAATAACAAGCATGGAACAAGAGAGAAACCTAACAAAGTGCAGATTTTCCTTACCAATTTCAAGAAATGCCAAGACAAAACCCTAATTACCAAGCAATTTTCATCACCATAGCAAAGAGAAAGAGCCTCCAAGACTAGCGCACCACTTCCTTCCATAAGACAAGAAATAAACCATATCACAATAGAGAGAGAGAATGAATTTTTCCAAGTAGGGAGAAAATTTCAGCCAAGTATCCTTCTACACATGGGAGAGCCATGATAAAAATGAATTAGAAGTGACCTCTATTTATACAAATCATCTAAGACATAGTTTGTCCACATAACTTAGGGTAAACCACAAAATAACGAGACAAGAACCCTTATTTTGCCTCTTTACACAAAATAATACTTTTTAATTCAATTTTTTCACATAAGTAAAACCTTAAAGTAAGATGTCACCCTTCTAGGGTGACGTTTTGGCACTTTTGCAAGTCGTTGGAGTAGGAGATGAGTGTGTTAGGCCTCCAAAGGCCAAGAATCTTCAATCCAAGCCTCTCCTCCACGATCCATGGCTTCCTTCCTGCAAAACATGCCAAGTGTCCTAAACCACCACCAAACCCTAGCCTCGATGTGACGTCAAGCCCTCAAAGGTGACATTTTGGCCTCCTTAGGCAAATTGTTTGGGTGGTAAGAGCTATGTTAGGTCCTTCATGATGTCTTCTAAGCCTGCCTCCAAAGGCATGTCTTCATCGTCCGACATGTGGGTCCTGGTATCCAACCTATGGGCTTCAAGCCCCATGGAAGCCCAAGCTAGGCTAGTTCCTCCAAAATTGTCCACCAGCTGGGTCCCGTAAAGACAAATGGATATGCCTTCCAATGATCTCAAGTCAAATGCATCATGATGAGTAAATCAAATCAATAAAAGAGCCACCTAAGCATGTACATCCAAAACCACCTCATCAAATTAAACAGTTGCTTAAATGCCCTATGCAACTTACCAAATTCAGGTATGGGAGGGTTGAAAACGTGACCTATTAGGTGAATCATCCCCTAGGTCAAGGAGTGTTTACCGTTTGGAACCCCACTCTAAGACATGTGCAAACGATGACATGGATGAGCACAAGACTTTTGGGCATGGGGTTTGTTATCCCTGATTTTTAGGGATAACCAGGAGATCATGTCTCGAGGCCCACAGGTCCGAGACATGGAGTACAGGGAGCAGGATTGACTTGAGCATGGCCCTGGAGGGCCCATCCTTTTCTTCTTCCATCATCTTTATCTTGTCAGCAGCAGCAGCATCCATCATCATCGGCTTGGTCTTGTATCAGACGAGGTTCTTGCTCCATGAGGTAATTGGTCCAGGTATCATGGTATGTGTCACTTTTGATCATTGAAACCTTTAAATATATGCATCTGATTCCATTTATCTCTAACAACTGCTTGGATCTTACATTAGCCCACTTGACCATGCTCTGGGGGATTGACAGGGTATCCTAACAAGCCTGTGCCCATAGGTCTTGGTTTGCCACTAGGGGATTTCTGAAAAGCCATCATCCGCTGACATCATAGCACCACTATTTCATCTTATCTCCCACTCACTTGTCCCATTCCCCTTGTCCAGGCATTGGGTTGACCTGTTTGTAGGATCGCACCTTATCTTGTGGGAAGAAGGGGCTAAAGGCTCAGAAGGTAAAAGCAGCTGGTAAAAAATAAAAGCCTAGAAATAAAACCTTGAGATGCTTCGCCTAGGGATCCCCGAGAAGGCAATAAAAAGCCTCTCAGTAAGAAACAAGAGGCACCTAGAAAATATAAACAAGACCTAGTCAAGAGGATAGGGGTTCTCATCACGAGCCAGCCTATTAGGTTCATGGGTACCTAACAGTACGACATTGCCACCATCTGGTTACCACGCTCGGGCAGTGACCTTTGGTTGCATTGCCAAGGAAAAGGGGGTCTCATCACGAGCCAACCTTCTCATCTCTGTGAAAGTACTTGTGGGTAACACTGTCAGCTCTGGCCACCATGCCAAGGCAGTGTCCTCTGGTTAGCCCTTGAATAAAAAGAAAAAGAAGAAGAAAAAACAAATAA
>ML777556.1:689764-702577 GCA_009831015.1 Picea engelmannii | reverse complement strand
CCCCCTAAAGAGAAAGAACCTTCCCATCGAGGTGACATTGGGTGGGATAGGTTCCTGTTACACCAGTTTGGACCTCTATCTTATAGCCATTTGACCCAGTTACAAACTGTGTGATAACAGGGTTCATGACATACAACGGGTCGTAGTATCTCATTTATGGGTGCCTTTGAAGAGGGTGTGTTGCACCTTCATTTTCAATGCATTTTTTTTCCAAACCCATTTAATGTCATTAATTAATTAACAATCCAAAACCTTGGGTACTCCTTATTGGTGAATCGATTAGCTTGGGGGGCAGTACCACAAGGCCACTTGAAGCTAGAGGTACACAGAGTGCCATATGCAAGGAAAGAAAGGGACACTGCACAAGTGTACACACCTCAACAAGTGGGGACATTTATATAATGTTAATTTGCTTTTACAAGTCTTTGATTTCTTAGGAGAAGCGTTTCATTGCTCTCAAGACCTCTTTGGGAGAGCATCTGGAAGGTTTATAAGTAGGATTTTATCTTTTTCCAACTATCTCCCCTCTGGGCCTTCATCCCCCTCTTCCCATTAAATGAGGGACAGACCCTTCTTGGGTCAATACACCCAAAAATCCCAAAAAGTAAGGAGATGAGGGGATGAAGTATGGAAAGTGACATGTATGGTCGAGAATGCCACGATGACTCATAAACAGGACCTCCCAGTAGCAAACCCATCCCTAAGGGTGAGCACTTACTAGGGCACAATGTCAACCAGCAAGGTGAAACAGAGTAAAGAGCATAAGGTCTAAGCAGGCGTTACATAATCAAAAGCAGTGCTAAATGCAACAAACTTAAATGCCTCAAATATTGAAATGACACTCACCATAATACCTGACTTGTACCTCATGGAGCAAGACCCAATGTCTTTCGGACCAAGCTAGTGTGGTGGATACCGTCGTGATGAACCTAGAGCTGTGGTGGTGAGGTGGAACTCTGACTGTGCAAGTGGACTCTGTTGGTCAAGCTATCTCTCGATACTCCCTGTTTGCAACCTGAGGGCCAAGAGACATCATCTCCTTAGTTATCCCTAGAAGTTGGGGATAACAATATTGTCAAAACTTCGCCAAGGCATGCATGATGGTGAGCATCTCTTTGTCATAGATGGAATAAAGTTTCTCCATCTATGAGAGCTTCCTCCTCTCATATGCAATCGGATGTCTCTGTTTCATCAAAACTGCACCTATCCCTTCACCTGATGCATCACACTCAAGCACAAAGGGCTGAGTGAAGTCAGGAAGTGCTAAAATTGGGCATGTGCTCATCACTTCCTTCATGCGGTCAAATGTCTTCTGAGCCTCTTTGGTCCATCTGAATGCTCATTTCTTTGTGAGGTCTGTGAGTGGTGCGTCCAACTATGAAAACCCTTTCACAAACCATCTGTAATTACTACAAATCCCAAAGAAGCCACGCATGTATGTGATATTTTTGGGTGCTGGCCAATCCAATATAGCCTGTATCTTCTCCCTATGCACCTGCACTCCCTGTGCACTGACCACATGTCCCAAGTATAGAATCTCGGTCATGCCAAATTCACATTTGGACTCTTTGGCATATAGTGATTGCTCCTCCATGATACTCAAAATCTCCTCTAAGTGCCCTAAGTGCTCCTCCCATGTTTTGCTATATATCAATAGATCATCAAAAAATACCAATAATCTTTCACAACTGCTTCCTGAATAAGTGATTCATGCATGACTGAAATGTAGCAGGTGCATTGGTTAGCCCAAATGGCATAACCAAGAACTCATAATGCCCATAATGGCAGCTGAAAGCAGTTTTGTGAATATCTTCTTCTCTAACCCTGATTTGATGGTAACCGGATCGAAGATTGATCTTCAAAAACTATACAACTCCATGCATCTCATCTAGAAGCTCGTTGATCCTTGGTATGAGGTACATGTTTTTTATTGTCTTTTTATTCAGGGCCCTGTAGTCAATACACATCCTCATAGTTCCATCCTTCTTCTTAACCAAAACCACCGAAGAAGCGAAAGGACTGGAACTAGGTCTGATATGCCCCATCTCAAGCAACTCCTTGATGGCTTTTTCTATTTCATCTTTGAATTTCTTGGGGTGCATGTAAGGGGTGGTGGCTATGACCGGTTTGGCTCCCTTCCTCCAACTCTATAGTGTGCTCAAAGCCTCTATCTGGTGGTCTCCCTGGAGGTATCTGTCCAAAAACCTTGTCATGTCTACTCAACAAGGCCTGAATATCTGCATGATGATGTTGTCGGCCCTGTGCATCTACATGTTCTGTGATAAAACACTCGGTTGCATATGTTATATCTCCTTGCCTGAAAAATGGTCGGCATCCTTTTATTTGACACAACCATAGGGGTATTATTTGACATACCTCTCAGAACAACCTGTTTACCTTCTGGTGTGAAGAATTTAATAGTCATCACTTTATAATTTGATGTGATGTCTCCCAACGTTTGAAGCCACTGGACTCCCAAAACTATATTGGAGTCTGCCAAATCGATGACATAAAAGTCATCGGTCAAAGTGTAGTTTCCCAATGTCACGGCCAACTTAGAAATCTTCTTCATGCATGACACATTATACCCATCGGTTACTGCTACACCGAATCCCTCAAAGTCCTCAGTAGCCATCCGTCCCCTGGCTATCCAAGTTGCATCAATGAAATTGTGGGTTGCCCCACCATCAATCAGAGCAGTAATCCCATGTCCTCGTAGTACTCCTTTGATTTTGAAGGTGTGGAATCTAGGCATGCCTGATAGAGTGGCAATAGCCACCTCCTTTGCCTCCTCCTGAGGCTTCTCCTCAGTAGAGTCCCCCTGCTCAATGCCCTGCTTCGGTGCACCCTCTTTTTCCTCATCACTATCTGAATGCACCTCTATGTAGTGAACCTTTCCTTTGCCCATGCATCTATGGCCCGGTGCCCAAGGCTCTTTGCAACTGAAACATAATTTTGTTTTTCTCAACTCATTTTGAGTAGCTCATCTAGCCTCTCCTTGCTTGTCCCTTCTTTCAATGAAGGTTTCTTGTCTTTTCCTTTCTGTGGAATGAATGGTTTGGGAAAAGTCTTTGTCTTTGGGACTGCACCCTCCATGTCACGTGTTCTAACGATAGCATCCTGTAACGTCTCTATTTTGAAAGCCTTCACCCAACCATGAAGTGGTTCAGATAGACCCTCAATAAATAACATCACCAATCTCAGCTCAGAGATATCTTTCATGGTGACTGCAAGCCTCTAAAACTCTGTGATGTAGGCCTTCGGTCAAAGTGTTCCCTCCTACTTGATCTGTGCCAACTCCCTAAAATGTAGCTCAGGGTCCTTCTTATCAAACCTCTCCATTAACTTCTGAGTGAAGTCCAAATAGGAGGTGATAGTAGCATGTCCCAAAGTGACCAACCCATGGTACCACCACTCATGGGCTTCTCCATCAAGGTGTAGAGTAGCGAATTTAATCGCTTTTGCCTCTGTCATAGGATTGAACTAGAAGTATGTATCTAGCTTCTATACCCATACTCTGGCTGTGCTCTTGCTAGACCCATCTTTTTCCCAGCTTTCGTGCGAGATCCTTGTTCTACCGCCCCCTGTTGTGATCCCTTGTTCTATTCCTATGTTTGATTGTGCAGAGGTCCTGCAGTGACATGGCTGCCTAAAACTCATCACCTAGAGATTGGTACTCTCTCAAATAGTCTTGAAAAGTTTCACCTGGAACTTGTTGCCCTTGACTCTTTGTTGGTTGATTTCCCAAGAACTAAGGCATAAGGGGTCTAGGGATTGTCCTGCTATTGGTTCTAGCACCCACCTGAAGAAGAATCCTAGTGTGGTTAGGTGTGGGAATCTCAAGATGGCTGCCCCCACCATTGTTCCCATTGTTCACATTGGAATCCCCTGCACCATTGTTACTCTCGTGGTTCTGATTTGTCTGGTCATTGGCAATCAACTGTGCCAATAGCTGTGTTAATTGCTCCTGCCCAGTAGCTAAGCCTTCTAGGATTTGTATAGCTCTGTCCTCATTATTATCCACCAAGACTTCTCCTTGGTCCTCCTCTGGTTGGCTCTCCCTTGTTTCTCCTTCTTCGTTAAATATGTCCTCTGCCCCTCGATGTCTACTACTTCTGTAGGTAATATACCTACCATTTCCATGTCTCATGAACAGCAAACCCCCTCAGGCTGGGGGAATACACTGCTCTGATACCACTGTATTGTTCTGTGTAAATTTTTTCTTATTTCTTCCTCAATTTTCCCCTCATGAACAATTTGTCAAATAGTTTGGATGCCAAAAGTTTATACAACCGTAAAGAGATAGTGACAACAAATTAAATAACAGCAGATTTACTAAGATACTATTTATCAGCAGGACAACATCTCAAACTGATGTTTTTATTTACTACCTTAAGAGGGAATACATACACAGCAGTAAGCTTACAAAATGTTTAGATCTGACTGTTATCCCCTACCCTAGGGATAACTAAGGAGATCATGTCTCGAGGCCCACAGGTCCTAGACATGGAGTACCGACAATCAGACGACTTGAGCATGGCCCCGGAGGGCCCCTCTTTTCTTCAATGCAGTCCATTTAGCAGCAGCAGTATCCATCCCACCAGCCTGGTCCTGAAGTAGCAGTAAGTCTTGCTCCATGAGGTAATGAGTCCAGGTATCATGGTATGTGTCACTCTTATTTTTGAAGCACCTAAATATGTTGCATTGAATTCTTCTTCATTTCATGACGTTTGCTTGGAAATTATGATCTTTGCCTTGTTCATACTTGGAAGGGTGACATGGTGCTCTAGTAAGTTGATCTCCCTTTAGGATGGGCTGCCACTAGGTGGGTCTGTGACAGGTCATCGTTCGTTCCCTCCATACTTACCACTTTCCATCTTTATCCCGCTCATCGCCCCCTACCTTTGTTTGGGCATTGGGATTAGCCACACTAGGAAGGGTTGTACCTTGCCTTGTGGGAAGAAGGGGCTAAAGGCCTAGAGGGTAAAAGTAGCTGGCAAGAGTTAAAAACCAATATGAAAAAACCTTTGAGATGCTTCGCCCAGGGATTCCCGAAAAAGCAGTAAAAAGCTTCTCAGTAAGAAAAGGGGACCCATAAGATACACAAACACTCAAGGTACTAGTTGGTGTATAGGAGGTCTCATCATGAGTCAGCCTATTATGACCATGGGCATGTATCAGTATGACACTACCACCGATCTAGTCACCAAACCAGGGTAGTGGCTCTTGGTGGCATAGCCAAGAGAAAGGGGGTCTCATCACGAACCAGCCTTCTCATCTCCCTGAAATGTTTTTGGATAACACTGTCACCTATGGTCATCAAGCCAGGACAGTGGCCCTCAACTTTTCCCTTGAAGAACAAAAAATAAAAGATCAAAAGAGCTAAAGCTAAGAATAAAAGGCAATGAATGGGCTAGGAAACAATTGCATTTATGACAAACTGCAACTCACCCTCTACAAAAGCACCCACAGGTAAGATTTACATTTCCTTGTTATTACTGCACCCCATGCCCGAACACTTACCCCATACCACCTCATACACTTACATGATCTGGACTAGATCCCGCCTGGGAAACACCCCAAACATAAGAAAGGTTAGCCCAATAGGACACCCTGACACCTCCAAACCTAACTTGTCAAATTGCATAACGTCTTTGAGCATTTGTCTGGGTTAAGGAGGGTTTGATACACATGTTCGGGTAATTTAATTATTGGATGTGATTTACATGCTATGATCCCTATGACTTATGAACCCCTGAAGGGCGTACTTCTTGTTGCTGCAGGACCTTGCCCGGTGGGCAGGTACACGTGAGGGAATGATTAGCTCGGACCTTCATGGGGGCTTAAAGCCCACAGATGGATATTTTCAACCCTAGCCTGGGGTAAGAAGAAACTGAAGATTTGCACCAGGAAAAAGGACGTTGCCTTTGGAGGCACCCTGGCAGACCTAGACCCAGGGGGATCTTGCTCTTCCACATGGACGTTGGCCCTAGAAGGCCCATGACGTCACCATCATGACCCTGGACGTCATCTAGAGCTAGGGTTTATGTTTTGGAAGAATTTATGAGCCTAGTGGCACGTGTAGGTTGCATCTGGGGCCTTTGGAGGCCAAGTGCCCTACCTTTCAAGCCCAACGTTCCACCTTAGGGCCTCAATGTCACCCTAGAAGGGCATGACTTCACCCTTGGAAGTGTCTTTAGATGATAATTAATTTTATTTCTATCAAATTTGGATTTTAATGTAAATTGGCCAAATCGGCCTTTTATTTGACCTAAAATTAATTAAGGGTCAAAGTTTTGTATAAATAGAGATAAAGTACTCTCATTTTGACATAAAAACTCCTCACACAAGAGGAAGTGGTCTGAAATTTGCGCCCTATTTGGGAGTTCTTGGCTGAAATAGTGAGGCGCACTTATCTTGGAGGCTAAATTTTGCAACTTGGATCATTTTTTGGTGAAGTTACTTGGCAATCTAGAGTTTTATTGCTTGATTATTCTTGGTGAAGTAAGTAAATCTGCAATTGTCATTTCCTTTTGAATGGTTATGGTATATTTTCTTATTCATGTTAAACATTATGAAATTGCTTGCTTGACAAACCCTAGGAGTAAAAAACTTAAGGTGCTACTTCTTTACTCTTCATTTGCTAGACTTTACTAAAGTGATTTGACCTAGATAAACTTCTAAAGCCCTAAAGTACTAGCACTTGAGAAGCCATTGTCTAGTTGTTGTTGCTCTTAATATCTTTCAATAGTCTAAGGAGGAGGAAGGCGTTAGGGCCTAGAAGTGCCTACTCTCTAGTAGCTCACCTCCCTAAAGTTTAGATCCTAGAAGACTTAAGGTGCTAACTCTTCTAAGATCCATTCTTCACTTAGACAAATATAATCATTGTTGTTACTACTTCCAAGTGAAAGCCGCCACCTATTGACTCTATTACCCCCACAAAGGCACTAGTCTTCACCTCTTTCCTCTTTGAGAAATCATCAACTTTCAAACTCAACTTCTACTTGCTACCCTACTAACCTAACTTAACTAACTAATCTAGTTTAGAATTACTAATCTTAACTTGCTGCTGTTATTATCAATGTTACAGCCATCCTTCGCAGCTTAGTAAAGTTTATTGCTGGTAAAACATTTCTAGAACTTGCATGTGACCTAGAGTTATCATTTGAAACTTCAAATATCTTAGTTTATTGTCTATAAGTCCACCACAGGGAAATCCTACCACTGTCAACTTAGTCAGAAATCCCCTCATTTTAGTTACGGAGGAGGTCCACCACAGAGGAGGCTTTCCCATTGACCTCAAGGGATCAAAGTAGCAAGTTTGTTAGCCAAGCCTATCGCCCCCTCTCTTGATCACCTAAGTCAAGGTCTAGGTCAAGGAGAGATAAGAGGTAATGAGTTGGTTTGAGTACCTGCCCAAAACAAGAACACTTATAGCATATATATAATGATTTCCAAGTACAAGCATGCAAGTAATACCTCTTTAAGACACTAGACAGTAAAAATCACTATGGTTGTTATGAAATTGCAGCAATTTACAGTAGTACAACAACAATAGATAAATTGTAACAGCAGCCAAAATTACACTTCAAAATTGCAACAATTCACTATGAAAATTTAGCATTAACTCAATAGAACATTATCCAATTGTTAGATGCAATTTTTGGTTATGTTTGACCACTATTAGAGTAATGTATGCAACAAATTAGAGTATGTTAAGGATAGTTGCAGCAAACTTTTACAACAACAGCAAGCTTGTTAGTCAATTAGCATAAGTTAGAGTTAGTAAAGTTAGTAGGAAGTTTGAAAGAATTGAAATGAAGAGTTTGTTGATCACTTTCACCATACGAGAGCTTGAAGATTAATGCCTTTGAGGGCTATGGAGTCTTTACAACAGCAATGCAATAAGTTTGGAGATGAAGCTAGCAAAGGCTAAGAAGTAGGGCTTAAACTCTAAGGTGCTAGCACATTAGGGCCTTGGGGTTTAAACATTGGGGAGAAGGATTGCTAGAGCAAGCACTTTTGGGCTCTAGCAACCTTTTCTCCCTTCGTAGGTACTTCAACTAGGTCACAATCAAGAGTCTAGGGCCAAAATCCTAAAGTGCTAGCACTTTAGGGCTTTAGGAGTTTAACCCTAGCTAGGATTTCTCACAAGTTTTGGATAAGATTAACCTTGTGAGAAGAGGAAGCACTTATGCTCCTCTCTTAGGGTTTTACCAAGCAAGACGTCCAGCATGAACAAGTAGATTCCACCATAAAACATTAATAGCATGAAACAATATTGCAGAAATTTACTTACTTCACCAAGAGAGTGAACCCTAATTACAGCAATACCATCCATAAATCAGCAAAGAAGATCCATCACTTGGACATCCAAGCATAGCGCACTAGTGTAGAAGAGAGAGATAGCCCAAGAGGGAAAAAATTTCAAACTTAGTCTTTCACAAAGGTGAGAAAAATGTGATGATAAAATGAATTGTCAAGGAGCTTTATTTATATGGAGCTACATTAACCCCTTCAATTCGTCTTTACGTTTACAAAAAATAAAATTTACATGAAATAAAACCCTAGAAGGGTGACGTAGATTCTCCAAGTGCAACGCCAAGCATAAAAGAGGGAGACGTTGGGCCTCCAAAGGCCATGTGTCATTCTCTCATGTGCCAAAGTGCCCTGCCATGGGTCTCATCCTATCAAGCCACCTCTGGAACCATCTCTTCCATCAAACCCTAGCCCTCCAAGGTGACGTCAAGGGATAAGAAGTGACGTCCTAGGCCTCCCAAGGCCAACGTCCAAGTGAAGAAGGGCGCAACCCCATCTTCTAGTGATGCCAAAGTGCCTCCAAAGGCAATGTCCTCCACTTCTAGGTGCAATGCTCATCATCCATGGTCTTCCACATTCAGGGTCCAGCATCCATCCTATGGGCAAGGTCCTACAAAGACGAACAAGTACGCCCTCCAAGAGTCCACAAGTCACAAGAATCATGCCGAGTAAGACACATTAATACAAGAACCAACCAAACATGTGCATCAAATCCCCCCTTTTCAAATTAAACAAATGCTCAAAGACCTTATAAGTTTTTCCAAATTTAGGTATGGGAGGGGTGTCATGGTGCCCTATTGGGTAAGCCAATCCCCAAGTCAAGGAATGTTTCCCAAGAAGACCCTATCTAGATCATGTGATGAGTATGAGGTGGATTAGGAGAAGACTTTTGGGCATGAGGCTCTTGACATATCAAGGGTTCGTGTCTCATTTATGGGTGCTTTTGTGGAGGGTGTGTTGCATCCTTCGTTTGCAATGCAACTTTTTTCCATGCCCTTACCTTTAATTTATTATGGTCCGAACATTGAGTGCTATGTGCAGTGGAAAGTAAGGAGCACAGCAATGCCACTTGAAGTTAGGAACACATTGAGTGCCATATGCAATGGAAAGTAAAAGACACCGCAAATGCATTCACCCATCAAGCGGGACATTTATTAATTATGTGTTTTAAAAGGTCCTTCATTCTTATGGAGCGTTTCATTGCTCTCAGGACCTTAGGGAAAGCATCTAGAAGCATAATCTATGGCTTTTAATTTTTGCCAGCTACAACACCTATGGACATTTAGCCCCTTCTGTTAGAATTAGGGAAGTAAAGTAGAACATTTTTTGTCTTTTAAAATTTCAGTTACATAGATCAATTAAATCAAACCTTAGAACAGTAAACCAATACAATACTGAACTGTTGAACTTTAGGAAATCAAATCAAAGAAAGAACAACAATTTGTTTTGAATCTTAAACAATTTTTGAGTGTGCACAACACTCAGATCTGAGCTGACAGAAATTAGATGCAACCTAAGTCTATTTCTTAGTAAGTAAGATCATAGGATTAGATCTAGACTAATCAAAACAAAAACTAGTTCTGATATAGACCTAAACTAAAGAAGAGATCTAATCAATAGATCTGGTATAGATCTAAACTAAAAAAAAATCTAATCTATAGATCTGATATAGATCTAAACTAAAGAATAGATCTAATCAATAGATCTGATATAGATCAGATCTAAATAAGAACAAACAGATCTAAACAAGAACAAACAGATCTAAACAATGATAAACTTCAGAATCAAAGAACAACATACAGATCTAAACAATTGGATCTGAACAAGTAACTTACCTTGAAGTCTTACCTTTGATCACTAAAGGAATTCATGCCACACACAAGAGATGAAGTGCCACTGATAATATGCTTAGAAAAAGCCCAGAATCATGGATCTACCTCAAGGGATAGTTCTCTTGCCAGGAGAAAGAATAGACTGGTTGCCCTGAAATCATCACACACACACATGAGACTGAAAACAAACCCTCATGCACACTGAGATTTCATGGACTCAAACCCTCATGCAGGAATAGTTAGCAAGGGTTATGGTTGTCTCCAAAAAATCAGCTAGAGGGGTCGCGGCTCAAAGTATATAGCACATAGTTACTACAATGCCATCCAATAGATCACAATAGTGTCGATCCATAGTAGCAAACAACTGTTATCTAGTGATACACAACGACTCCTATTAGCGCACAGCCACTATCTAGTGACACATAGTCACTACCAGTGGAACACATCCACCACAATAGCACATAGCTACTGTCCAAAGACACACAATCTCCACTGCAATCAACTAATAGCTACATAGGCTATCACCATGCAGTACAACAGTCTCCTGGCATCAAATCATATCATCGTTTGCATCATCTCTCAAAGCAATACAAAGACGTTTTGAGGGTTTTAAGATTACAAACCCTAGAGATCAACTCGGTGATGAAAGATCCCACCTATCTTGATCCAAGCTTGGTCCCGGGGATGCAATATTCCTCCCACACCATTCTACAACAGGTACATGTCATATCCATCAGCAAAGGAAGAGATAGTGCGCAACTTCAGGGGGTTCCTAGCAGGAGGGCCCACCATCTGAAGGAGAACAGTTCGATCTAGGAAGAGAAGAAGGATTTTGGGCATAAGGACTTCTGGGTTTTCTCTGTATGACCAAGGGCGCCCTTTCTAGCCCATTTTGGAGGGGGTTTCTCTGTCGGGTGATTTATTATAGCTTGGCACGAGTTGGAGAGGAGGGCGCACTACAGAAGGAGGATTCATCCATCTAAGGGGTCAGACCTTCATCATTCAGCTTGAAACTTTGCAAGGGGGTTTGTCTTGCCCCGATCTACTGATCTAGTGATTTTGGTGGTATTTGGAGGCCTTAAGGAGGGAGGCCAAAATATTGGGTATCTACAGCCATCCAGGAGGGCGCAATTCATCCAGAAAAAGGGGTTTTCAGCTATCAAAGGGAAAGACATTAATCTTGTCCTTTCCATCAGTTATTTGTGGGCCTTTGGAGGCTATTATCTTCAGTTTTGGGCATTGTTGTAGCAGCTATTATTCCAGCTTGATTATTCTTCATGTATTCTCCCAGATCTGCAGATCTATTGTATCGAGATCACTCTATTATCTAAATAAAGGTAAGAACTAAAGTTGTTGGTTCTATATTGATCTTCATTGTTTGTATCTTGTCATTTTATTGTGTTATATGCTCAGGATCTATATATCCATGCTAAATCTTTAAGCAATAAACCCTCCATGCGCAACTTGATGAGATAGACCTGCATAACACACTGAAACAACAAATAAACAGTTAAACTATCCTTGTTCCGGGCAAAAAATTGGCTTGGGAACATTATACAGCTACCATAATATCTGTTGATGATTGCAGCGTCATGAGACATCCTCAAGGATATGTTCTCCTCTGTGACTGAGTTGAGTCAACCTGTGAGAGAGCCCAGTGTTGGGCATGCCCGCGTGATGGGGCATCGTTCTCCTCTGTGTGAGAGTTGAGTCTCCCCCAGTGGTTGGGGCATCGTTCTCCTCTGTGTGAGAGTTGAGTCCCAGTGGTTGGGTGTGCCCATGTGATGGGTGTATCGTTCTCCTCTGCGTAGGAGTTGAGACGATGTGGTACTCCAGATGATTCTCCTGTGGACTCAGTGAAAATAGTTATCTGTTGAGTATGACGTCTCTGTGGCTAAGCACAGGTGGACGTGTCCCTAGTGGCTGAGCACTAGTGGACGTGTGGATCCCTTGCTATATTGTTTAAGTGTAATATTTACTTGTAACCCTAATTGTGATGTAAAGGGTACAAGTCGGCCCCACCATATGTGAAAGATAATTAAGGTTTATTGTTATAATTAATTATATTTCTGAGTTATGGAGGTCGGCCCTGTTGTGCCAATAGACACACCTTTTGCTGTGTCCAGTCTAGTATAAATAAAGGTGATTTCCCCATTGAGGAAACACACTCACACTTGACATTTTCGGAATTTCAGCAAGTGCATTTAAGGTTGAAGTGTGCACCTCTCTTGGGTGCTAGTTTCAAGGTTGTAGAAGCACCCTCTTGTGTGCAATAGGGTTTTATGGTTGGGGGATCTTCTCTTGAGAATATAGCAAAGGATTGTTGGGTTTTCTTCCCTTGAGTAGAAGGGTTCCCCAGGATATTTCTTGTGTTCTTGTGCATGGTAATTCTTCTTGTGATCTTGGTTATTGCAGCACTTGTGTATGGTGTAGCTCAATGTTGCAAGAACCGAACCGGTCATCGAACCGGTCGACCCCAAAAACCGGAACCGGGAAAAAACCGGAATAAAACCGGATCAAAAAACCGGTTTCTAAAAATACATAAAATATTCAATTTTTCGAAAAAAAAATACATATTCATGTGCATCCATGTGAATCCAAACCATTATACACAAATTTGCAAAGTTTCTCATATATATTCATGTGCATCCATGTGAATCCA
>ML777556.1:652982-682978 GCA_009831015.1 Picea engelmannii | reverse complement strand
ACAAACTGCAGTCCTCTCTCCTCTGCTGTCAAGTAAAGTCTATAGCCTGTGACCTTATCTTTGCTTAGATAAAACTAGAGTTCGGCCTCCTCTCCAGCTATGATGAGGGTTTGATCCACAGCCTCACTGTACAAGTGCTTTGATTGTCTTGGGTATCCTTGTGAGGGTTTGTCTTGTGAAAACCTTGTTGGCTTTATTTTCTCTGGTGGCCAGAAAGTTCCTCTAATCTATTGGCAAAGGATCCAAAAGGGGATCTATGAACTGAATCTTATCTGAGCATGTCAAAATGGTTCTAAGTCTCTTGTAGTTACTGTTTCTCCTTCAGAGGTAAGTCTGGTGTGCCAGGTAAGTTTACTTCCTACTTATCTTCATTGATTTGGATCTAATCTGATTACAAAATTGTTTATCATAGTAAGCTCTGTATAGATCTACAAGTTATGGTTACTAAGAATGATTAGGCAGAATTTTAGATCTGAGATCTTGGCTCATTCATATAGACCTACCATTGCATTCAGATCTGTTCCCTACTTTAGATCTGAGTTTACATTCATGTGATCAGAAGTTGTTATTGTTAGATCTGAGTTTACATTCATGTGATCAGAAGTTGTTATTGTTAGATCTGAGTTTACATTCATGTGATCAGAAGTAGTTATTGTTATATCTGAAGTTTACATTCATGTGATCAGAAGTTGTTATTGTTAGATCTGAGTTTACATTCATGTGATCAGAAGTTGTTATTGTTATAGCTAAAGTTTACATTCATGTGATCAGAAGTTGTTATTGTTATATCTGAGTTTGAATTCATGATTCCTTGCATATGTGTATGGCTGTCCTTCTCAGATTCACATGGTAGGTGTTCTAACTCTGTTTAAAGTTACAGATTTAATTGCTTGAGTACTGAATTTTTTAAAAGAAATTACTGTTCTACAATATTACCCAAAATCTAACACTTTTGATATACATTTTAATAATATCTGGTATTTTTAATGGTCCTTTTAACCTCTTTAATTTTAAACAATACTTTAACTAATAAAAATTCTTGGCATCTTTCGAAGTAGTCCTTTAACCTTATATAATTACCTTTCCACTATTGCTGTAAGAAATGTCTAGAAACATTTTCAGTCTTCAACAAATATTAAGTTTCACATGTTGTACATGTTGTAGTATGTGCGACAGCACTTGAATTTAGCCTTTCCACCTTAATTTGTTTGGCTTAAAGTTGTGAATGGAATGATACGTCTATGGCAGCAGCTTGTTATCAGGCAGAAACGACGAGATCTGGCTCGATTCTTATGCAAGTTACCCCCATTCAACTACTTCCCAAGGCGGCACACTAATTTTTCTATTGGCGATCAAGCTGTATTTGATGGCAGTTGGAATAGCGAGGACAGATTGGAAATAAACAATGGCTCCCAAACAGCGGCTTATGATATTTGACTCCCACGGATGGACATAACCAATCATATCTCTGTTTGTGGCCCTTATGCAGTTGGTTACCCTTGCGAATTAATAATAAAACCTTCTGAATGGTCAAGATGGTCAAGGAGATGCAATGTAACAGTTTTCAGAAGGCACCTTTCACTTTTGTTTGGTAGAATGAATTTCAGCCTAGCAGCATTTGACTTTAAACCCGGGTGCAACCTGTATGCAGCGATCTTGATTTCTTCTTAAGATATCTTGTTAGGTTGATCGATGACTAATTTGTCACCTCTCGTTTCTTTTCCCACGATGGCTTACGCTATTTGAGTCCCAAGGATGGACATAACCAATCGTATCTCTGTTTGTGGCCCTTATGTAGTTGGTTACGCTTGCAAATTACTGATAAAACCTTTTGAATGGTCACGATGGTCGAGGAGATGCAATGTAATGATTTTCAAAAACATTGCCACACCATCCTCTCCTTATGTAGTTGGTTACGCCTGCAAATTACTGATAAAACCTTTTGAATGGTCACGATGGTCTAGGAGATGCAATGTAATGATTTTCAAAAACATTGCCACACCATCCTCTGTCGCCAACATTAACAGGGTGAATTATTTCTTTGATACAGGGGCGATTAGAGGTAATAATGATAGCTTCTGTGCTAGGCTCTTCTTGCAGCAACTTGGAAATGATTCCTTGCTATGGATTTTTTCCTTGATTCACTAAGACAGTACCATTTTTTTAAATGTTTAACGGTGAACTGCTATTCTGATTCTTTTGATTTTTTTTGTAGCAGAGTAATTCTTTCTTCAACAGAAATTCTGAATTTTGAATGGCCAAAGACCAGATCAGACAGGGTCTGAAAAGAGTGTGACCAAAGGCAGGGATCAAAGTGTGGCTCTGATACCAAATGAAATGAACAATAGTTCATTCACTGAAAAATATCCAATATAAGGACAGTAGGTTGAAATCCATTTAGGATCAATAATCTATATTTAGCAATGAATAAGATAGATGATATGTTTTGATACAATGCCATGTGATGGTATACTTATACGCATTTACTAGTCACAAGCACGGTCACATCCTTTAGTTAGGATGTGACACTTCATTTATTATTATTATTATTATTATTATTATTTATTGATGTATACCTATATATTTATGACCATTACAATGGCAGTCTTGTTTACAATGGGAATTAGGCAAATCACATCAATCATGTGGATAAGATGTTGCAGCCCATTATCCCCAACTCCTAGGGATAACTAAGGAGATGATGTCTCGAGGCCCTCAGGTTGCATACATGGAGTACCGAGAGATAGCCTGACCAGCAGTGTCCACTTGCACAGACAGAGACACACCTCGCCACCACAACTCCAAGTACATCAAGTCGGTATCCACCACATCAGCTGGCTTCCGGAAGACATTGGCTCTTGCTCCATGAGGTACAAGCCAGGTATTATGGTGAGTGTCATTTCAATATTTGAGGCATTTGAGTTTGTTGCATCTATTACTGCTATTGATTATGTAACATTTGCTTGGACATTATGCTCTTTGCCCTGTTTTACTTTTGTGGTTAACATTGCACCCTAGCAAGTGGGTCATCCTTAGGGATAGGTTTGCTACTAGGAGGTCCTTTGAACGAGTCATTGTGCCATTCCCGACCATACTTGTCACTTTCCACACTCCATCCCCTCATCTCCTTACTTTTTGGGATTTTCGGGTGTACTAACCCAAGAAGGGGTTGTCCCTCATTTCATGGGAAGAAGGGGCTAAAGGTCCAGAGGCTTGTAGCTAGCAAAAGATAAAATCCAATCATGAACCTTCTAGATGCTCGTCCAGGGATCTCGGGGGCAATGAAATGTCTCTCATAAGAAACTGATGGGACCCGTGAAAAATAACTAATACAAAATGCCAACCAAAGTGGAGCATGTGTGTGTTAAAATATTAAAGCAGCTTCAGAGAATATTCTTTCTCAAGCAACTCTTCCAAGCTTCTCTCCTCAAGCAGCTCTCCAAGCTGCCCCCTTGCAAGCTGTCCTCCTAGCTGCCCCCCTTCTAAGCTGCCCCCTTCCTAGCCGCCTTCCTTTAACCGACCTAGCTAAATCGGCCACCTAACTACCTAAGTCAGCCCTACCCTAAAAGGTAAACCTAACCTAAAGTCCATAACCTAACTTCTATCCTATATAAGAAGAGGGAGGCGCCCTCACTTCACATGAAGTTTTATTTGATTCTTGATATCAGTTTTTCATAAGAGTTATGTACTCAAGTTTCTGAGGGACCAGCTAAGGTTATTCTGAGTGAGCAGCTAAGGATATTTCTGAAGGAGCAGCTAGCATATTCAGAGGCAGCAGCTAGACTATTTATTGGCAGCAGCTAGCAGCTGATAATCTATTCTGTAGCAGCCTTCTTTCACTCTCTTCTAAGAGATTTTCTGGACAGCATCTAAGAGTCATTCTGGGCAGCAACTGAGACACTCCTGTAGCAGCAAATTTACTCTGTTCTGAACGTATTCTAACAGCGACTAAAGGCTGTTCTGTACAGCAACTAAAGGACCTTTGCTGAGGGCTGTAATACTCAATTCTGGGCAGCGTCTTTCACTTATTCTGAGGCAGCCTTAAGAGCAATCCAGAGTCAGCCATTAAAGGGCAGATTTGAATCAGCTCAGCTACAGTATAAGCTACAGGTTTGAGAGCAGTTTTGTAATAGAGACTTAGTGCTATTGCCTTGTAAATTCATTGTACTTGTTTGACTGATCAATATATCACAGAAGTTTGTTGGGTTTTCTTCCCCTTGAGAGTTTCCCAGGATAAACATTTGTGTCTCTGTGAATGAGTGATCTTCCTATGATTCTTTTATCATTTAAAGAGGCAAAGAACACTATTGTTATCTTCTATCTCTGTTTATGCTTGAAAATTAACATGGTATCAGAGCTCTAGGTCGTGAAAGAGATCAGTTCTGCAGTCTGCTAAGAGCCTATGCAGATCCTTAGGAATTATTCAAGCACAGTATTGCATAGATGTCTTCCATATCTGTAAGACTTGAGGACAGACTTGAAGGGGCTTCAAACTTTAATGTTTGGAAAGCCAGAGTCCTGAATATTCTGGAAGGATATGACTTGGACAACTTTGTGACCAGCACAATAGAAGAGCCCACCTCCAGTGCAGGAAGGACAACCTTCAAGAAGAATCAGGCCAGGGAAAAGAGAATCATATTTGATTCAGTCAAAGATAATACCATGCATGTTATAGCACCTCTGAAGACAGCAAAGGAGTGTTTTGACACTCTATTCAATCTGTATGAAAAGAAGGCACCCAGTCAGAAGAGGGTTCTAAAGAATAAGCTTTGAACCCTCAATATGGAGAAGGATGACACTATAGCTTCATTCTTCACAAAGATCTCTCAGTTAAGGGATCAACTACTAGTCATTGGTATAACAATAGATGATGATGATCTCGTCCAAACTGCTATAGATGCTCTTCCATCTTCTTGGGAGACATTTCTGGCCGAGATAAATGCTCATGAAAACCAACCAGACTTTGAAAAGTTGTGGCATGATTGTTTGCAAGAAGAAGGGAGAATTCAGAGTCGAAATGATACTTCAAAGGAAGAGAAACTTGCTCTAGCAGCAAGGACAAGGAAAGGGAGAAGATTGACTCCTCAGAAGGAGAAAAACAAAAATAGCTTCAAGGGGAAAGATTTTGATATGTCAAAAGTAAAGTGCTTCAACTGTCAGCGAAAGGGGCACTTAGCTAGAGATTGTCCAAAGATCAGAAAAGGGAACAAAGGCAAATACCGTGCTTCTATTGTTGTAGAAGATAAGTCTCGAAGAACAAAGACAAAAGAGGCTTCCAGTAATCAAGAGACCATGAGGGAATACTATCTTATTTCAGCACTCTCTAGTTCTCTTACAAATGGTGTTGAATCTTGGTTGATAGATAGTGGAGCTTCCAGGGATATGACTGGAAATAAAGAAGTCCTTGTGAACTTCAAGGAGAAGAAGTTTTCTGTTCAAGTAGAACTTGGAGATAATGCCAGCTATACAATCAAAGGACTTGGCTCAGCATATTTTCAGCTTGAATCTGAAGGCGAGCTACACATTGAAGAAATTTTGTATGTTCCTGGTTTAAAGAAGAATCTTATCTCTATTGCAGTATTGGAAGATAAAGGTTACAAGGTAATCTTTATGGACAAGAAATCTCTCCTATGGTCGACAAATCAAGAACTAAGTTCAGCAATTGTGATTGGAGTTAGAGAGGGAGGCCTTTACAAACTTCCAAGACATATCCAAGCTTTGGTTCATGCTTCAGTTAGTCCATCTAAGTTGTCGCATAGAAGGTTTGGACATCTTCACTTCAAAGCGCTCCCCGGACTTCAAAAAATGGTAAGAGGAATGCCTACCTTTTAGTTTGATCATGATGGTATCTGTAAAGGTTGTGTTCTTGGTAAAAACATAAGGAAATCCTTTCCTAAGAGTAACTCAAGGTCTAAAGGAATTTTGGATTTGATACCTCCAGACATATGTGGGCCTATGTCATCTCCTTCCTTCAATGGATGTCTTTATTATGTGATTTTCATAGATGACTTCTCTAGAAAAACTTGGATCTATTTTTTAAAAGAAAAGAATGAAACTTTTAGTAAATTTCTAGAATTCAGAGCATTAATTGAAAATCAAACTGAAAAACATATACGTACTTTGAGGACTGACAATGGTGGAGATTTGAGTCTCGTCAGTTTGATGACTTCTGTAAAGAAGTAGGAATCAAGAGACAACTAATTGTGCCCTATAACCCTCAGCAGAATGCGATTGTTGAGAGAAAGAACAGAACAATCTGTGAGGCAGCTAAATCTATGATGTGTGATCGGGATCTTCCCTCGTCACTTTCGGCAGAAGCCACAAACACTGCAGTTTATATTCAGAATAGAAGTCCTCATGCTATTCTGGGAAAAAAGATTCCAAAAGAAGCATTCACTGGCGAAAAGCCAGAAGTGGGACACCTGAGGATTTTCGGATGTCCAATTTTCATTCATATACCAAAAGAGAAAATATCTAAGATGGAGCCTTTTGGAAAGAAAAGAATTTTTGTTGGATACAGTGAAACATCCAAGGCCTACAGAATCTATGTTCCAGGCCAAAAATTTATCGAGGTAAGCAGGGATGTAACTTTTCATGAAGAAGTTGCATTCAAGCATTCTAAAGAATCACAGCAAGATACAGAGATGGAGGAACCTGAAGAGCCATTGGATCAAGATCATACTATGGATCCAATAGAACAGATAGAGCGACCTATGGAGGTACCTCCTGCTAATAAGAAGCCTGCCTGGTGTAGAGAAATTCTGCAAGAGGCAGAAAAACATGCAGCTCCTTCAGGTACTTTCAAAGAGAGTAATGGACCTCAAATATTTTCAGGTTATGTGGCTCTTATGGCTCAGATTAGCGATGCAGAGCCCACCAACTATGAGGATGTTGCTACGCAGCGAGTGTGGAAAGATGCCATGGTGGAAGAATATCAATCCATCATGAAATATGATGTATGGGAAGTAGTACCAAGACCGGAAGGAAAATCTGTGGTTACTTCCAAGTGGTTGTTCAAAATCAAGCATGCAGTTGATGGAAGTATTGAGAAATACAAAGCGATATTTGTGGCTCGTGGTTTTTCTCAAAAGGAAGGTATTGACTATGATGAAACATCTGCACCTATTGCAAGGTATACTTCCATTAGGACCATCATATCCCTTGCTTCAGATTTGGGTTGGAAACTTCACCAGATGGATGTAAAGACTGCATTTCTAAATGGTCAAGTTGAGGAAGAAGTATATATAGAACAACCAAAGGGTTTTGTAGTTCAAAGAAAGGAATCACATGTGTGCAAATTAAAGAAAGCACTATATGGGCTGAAACAGGGATCAAGAGCCTGGTATGCAAGAATCGACAGATATCTTCAAAGCTTGGATTTTTCCAAGAGTGCAGTTGATCCCAGTCTTTATTTTAAGGTAATAGAAAATCATCCTCTAATTTTGATTCTATATGTTGATGATTTATTTCTTACTGGAGAGGAACAACTGATCGCTCAGTGTAAGAGGGAGCTCACTTCTGAATTTGAAATGAAAGACATTGGACTCATGCATTACTTCCTTGGTTTGGAGGTATGGCAAAGATTAGATGAAATTTTCCTTTCTCAAGGGAAGTATACAATTGAAATATTGCGCAGATTTGGTATGCTAGATTGTAAGCCCATGTCTACACCCATGGTATCTAACTTAAAGAAGTTACATGAGTCAGATTCTGGATCAGACTTGGTGGATCCATCCTTGTATAGGCAGCTTATTGGATCCTTAATGTATTTGATCCATACAAGGCCTGATATATGCTTTGTTGTAAGCGCCTTGAGTCAGTTTATGTCTGAGCCAAGACACAGACATTGGATTGTTGCTAAACATATTCTCAGATGGACTTAGATACACTTCTAGTGGAGGAGTGTTGCTTCATGGTTATGCTGATTCAGACTAGGTTGGGAGCTCAGTGGACCGGAAGAGTACTTCCAGATACTATTTTAGCTTGGGTCCAGTTATGATATCTTGGTCAAGCAAGAAACGGAGCTCTATAGCACAAAGTACAGTTGAAGCAGAATATATATCAGCCAGTAATGCAAGCAGAGAAGCAGTGTGGCTGAGAAATCTTTTGTCTGGGTTGTTTCAAGAGAGGTTAGAAACAATTGTTATCCATTGTGATAACCCGAGTTGTTTAAAGCTCACAGAGAACCCAGTCTTCCATGACAGATCAAAACATATTGAGATGAAATATCATTTCATCAGAGACATGGTCCAAAGACGTACCATCAAGTTGCAATACATTCATACTGATGAGCTGATAGCAGATATTTTGACTAAGCCTCTGTCTCTTGGAAAATTTGTGTACTTCTAGGACAAGCTTGGTATGGCAAAAAATGTGTCCCTCACTGAGAGGGAATATCAACATCAGAAGACATTCTCCAATGTGAGGCCTTAAGTGGCCACCCTAAAGCTAGCCAGGGAGATTTGGAGAATCAATCAGTCTTGTGAGGTAATGACAAAAGTCAGAGGGAACGTACAACCTCTGTGAGTCAAACCAAAAGTCAAGACGAACGAGATGCTATGTAATTCTAATGCAAAAGTCAGGGGGAACATACAACCTCTATGAGCATAGACAATCTAGTGCAAAAGTCAAGGGGATCGTACAACCTTTGTGAGCATAGACAAACTAGTGCAAAATTCAGGGGAAACATACAACCTCTGTGAGCCTAGTCAAGTCTTGTGAGCTTTGTGTGTCAAAGCAAAAGTCAAGACAAGTCTTGTCAGCTTTGTGTGTCAAAGAAAAAGTCAAGACAAGGAAATGTGAAAAGTTCTCCTAGGTCTTCATGATGAGCTATAAGTGAAATAACTCTACCAGTTGACCATGGTTAAGGAGAACTGGATGATCACATTCCATCATCCTTATCTGCATAAGGATACGAAACTTCTTGTGATATATTGATCCTGTCAAAAAGTCAACGATTGTGTGCAATAGAAAGAACTGTGTGGATGTGGATGCTTGAAGAATACCCTCTTTGCTAAGAGGGACTGTTAAAATATTAAAGCAGCTTCAGAAGATATTCTTTCTCAAGCAGCTCTTCCAAGCTGCTCTCCTCAAGCAGCTCTCCAAGTTGCCCCCTTCCAAGCTGCCCCCTTCCAAGCTGCCCTCCTAGCTGCCCCCCTTCTAAGTTTCCCCCTTCCTAGCCGCCTTCCTCTAACCGACCTAGCTAAGTCGGCCACCTAACTAGCTAAGTCAGCCCTACCCTAAAAGGTAATCCTAACCTAAAGTCCCTAACCTAACTTCTATCCTATATAAGAAGAGGGAGGCACCCTCACTTCACATGAAGTTTTATTTGATTCTTGATATCAGTTTTTCATAACAGTTATGTACTCAAGTTTCTGAGGGACCAGCTAAAGGTTATTCTGAGTGAGCAGCTAAGGATATTTCTGGTATTTCTGAAGGAGCAGCTAGCATATTCAGAGGCAACAGCTAGACTATTTCTGGGCAGCAGCTAGCAGCTGATAATATATTCTGGAGCAGCCTTCTTTCACTCTCTTCTAAGAGATTTTCTGGACAGCATCTAAGAGTCATTATGGGCAGCAACTGAGACACACCTGTAGCAGCAAATTTACTCTGTTATGACGGTATTCTAACAGCAACTAAAGGTTGTTCTGTACAGCAACTAAAGGACCTTTTCTGAGGGCTGTAATACTCAATTTTGGGCAGCTTCTTTCACTTATTCTGAGGCAGCCTTAAGAGAAATCCAGAGTAAGCCATTAAAGAGCAGATTTGAATCAGCTCAGCTACAGTATAAGCTACAGGTTTGAGGGCAGTTTTGTAATAGAGACTTAGTGCTATTGCCTTGTAAATTCATTGTACTTGTTTGACTGATCAATATATCACAGAAGTTTGTTGGGTTTTCTTCCCCTTGAGGGTTTCCCAGGATAAACATTTGTGTCTCTGTGAATGAGTGATCTTCCTATGATTTTGATGTTTTTGTTTATCATTTAAAGAGGCAAAGAACACTACTGTTATCTTCTATCTCTGCTTATGCTTGAAAATTAACAGTGCGGGCGCTGTTTTTAATGCTTAGGTAGAAGCCCCACTTTGTCTTCAACCTGGAAACATCTTAAAAGAATAAAAGACAATAAATGGGCTTGGAAAAAGGTTGCATTGAAAACGAAGGTGCAGCACACCCTCTACAAAGGCACCCATAGATGAGACACTACAACCCCTTGTATGTCATGAACCCCATGCCCAAAAGTCTTTCCCCCATCCATGACACCTCATCCACATGACTTAGAAGGAGGTCCCTTTGGGAAACACTCCTAAACTTGAGGAACAATTCACCCAATAAGTCGTTTTGTCAACCCTCCCATACCTAAACTTGGCAAATTGCATAGGGTCTTTGAGCATTTGTTTATTTTGATGAGGTAGTTTGGATGTGCTTGCTTAGATGGATCTCTTATTGATTTGATTTACTCATCATGATGTATTTGACTTGAGACTCTTTGAGGGCGGATCCATTTGTCTTTGCAGGACCTAGTTGATGGACAATTTTGGAAGAACAAGCCTAGCTTGGGCTTCCATGGGGCTTGAAGCCCACAGGTTGGATGCCAAGGGCCCACACTTTGGATGATGATGATATGCCTTTGGAGACCTAGAGCCTAGAGAACACCTTGGAGGATCTTACCCATCCCCTACATGCCAAACGACTTGCTTGAAAGGGTCAAAATGTCACCCTTTAAGGGCTTGACGTCACCCTGGGGCTAGGGTTTGGTGGTGATGATGGACATTTGGCACTTTTTGAGAAAGACGCCCATGGATCGTGGAAGAAAGGCTTAGGTTGAAGACAACTGGCCTTTGGAGGCCTAGCGCTCCCTCCTCCAACTCAACAACTTGACCAAAAGTGTCAAACGTTGCCCAAAAAAGGGGTGATGTCATGTTTCTAGGGTTTCTCTTATGTGCAAAATATGAAATAAATAATATTACTTTTGTAAAGGGGCAAGATAAGGGTTGTTGACCCCTTATCTTTTGTTTTACCCTAAGTTTTGTGGACAAACATGTTTTAGAGCATTTTGTATAAATAGAGATCAACCCTATTTCATTTTGAACATAACTCTCCCATTGTGAAGACATATTGGCTAAAATTTTCGCTAGACTTGAGCATTTTTGGTATCTCTCTCTCTTGCAAATGAGTTTTGGTGTTCTCTCTTGGTGAATGGATGAGGCTAAGTGGTGCGCACCTCTTGGAATCTCTTGTTCTTGCTTGTGGATGGTTTTATCTTGGTGAAACTAGGGTTTGATCTTGCAATCTTCTTGTTTGGTAAGGAAAATATGCATTCTTCTTGCTTATTTCATGATATTGTTGGATTAAAAACAATAGAAGTATAATCACATACACCCTCCATCAAGTTCTTGTCACTTACTAGTTTACAAGTCTTTTATTACAAAGTATCTTGGAGGAGTACAAGGGTGTACACCCTCCTTGAATCTACTTAGAAGTTGGTTCACATACTGTAGGGAGTAAAAGGATTTACACCCCTAGGGTCTTTGTTGATCTAACTTATGTTTTAAGGACTCCACTCACCCAAATTTTAAAGGCACTAATCTGATTTTTTGCATTGGAGAAATAAAATGTTTCCATTGGTAAACGTGTTTTGACGAGATATTGAAATTGTTTAAGTTGGAAACATTTATGCATGCTAAGAACTTGTCAAGGCCACTATGGCCTCTTGATTGGCTTGGTCTTCTTAGAGCTATAACTCATTAGAAGCTACAGCCATTAGGGCTGCAGCAAAACATCTTCTTTGCTTAACTTTAACTTGCAATTTGACCGTGGAATTTTGCTCGTAACCCATTATTTTCATTGTGCTACTAATTGGTGAACTTTTGGTTGGATTACTTGCTTATTTTCGTGGTTAAAAGTTGTTGTTGTAGCAAATCACTGCTACAGCCACTTGGCTGTCATAAATATACTCTGAAAACTTATCATTACAGCCATCTAATACCACTAAAGTTGTGCTAAAGTGTTGAGAACTTATCTACATGTTTTATGCTTCATAACTCAACTAATCTTTGATGCTTTAGGTGGTTAAATCTGTGGTAGTTACTTGATTTCATTACTGATATATATATTTTTGTTTATTGCTGCAATTAGGGACAGCAAGCTTAACTTTCTTGTCCACTTGATATATTACGTGCATAATTGGCTTTTCTTGTGTCTCATGCAGGTACAAACACATTTTACAGGTAAACAAAGACTTGGCAACCCTAAACCACTTCCGAGACGTGTCACCAAAACCATTTTCCACCTAGCAACTTTACCTATAGGGGCATCCATTCATAAGTATCAATTTCCATCTCATTTTCTCCCTAGGGTCACCTGGGATTCCTCCCTTGAGGTGATCACTTCACCTCTAAAGTGACGGGAATACCTATATGACATGACAGTGGGTAGGTGCTCTTAGTTGTCTCCATATTGTGGTTTGGGTCGAGCTTTGCCCAACCTACAACTTGTACGATAACACGGCCCTTGGAGGATAATAAACTATATCCAACGAGACTCAAATGCCAATTCGGGAAATCCAAATTTGAATACTTGGGGCATATCATCTCAAGGGAAGGGCGTTAGGGTAGACATCAGAAAGATACAAGCTGTCATACACGGTCCTAAGCACAAAAACATTACAAGACTGAAGACTTTTGGGGCTAATCAAATATTATAGTAAAGTTGTCAAGGGGTGTGGAAGGGTCACTTTTCCCCAAACAAACGCATTAAATAATGAATCATTCTAATGGGATGAGGAAACAAGCAAGACTTTCAAACAACTTAAGCTTGCTCTGACAAGAACTCCAACTCTAGCTACATTAATGTCCCAAAAACCTTTGTCATAGAATGTGACACATCAAACCAAGGCATTGAACAAGTCCTCGTTCAACATCGAAGACCTAATGCATTTGAAAGTTGGAAACTGAATATGGTAGTGTTAAAAAATTAATACGAGAGATACGAGAGAGATCTGCAATATATGAATTTATTATCAATGGAGTCAATTGGATACAATGAAGGAGATCCCTTTATATTTCTTTCATTAGGTAGTTGTGCTACATACTTGAGCTAACCACTTCATATTGATAACACAATTATTCTAAATAACGACAACTAATTAAGTCACCTCACATAAGGTGACTTTATTAGATTTTTTGAGTCCAATATTGAAGTATTAAATACTCCAACATGTAGATAAAATAAGATAAGATAATTTTAATTATGTCCACAAATGACGAAGTGATACGTCAATGGGATTAGAGATTACAATTAGTGGCCACTAAATAGTGGGATTATATAGAACACAATTGAAGTATTAAATTCTCCAACCTATAAATAAGAAGATAATTTTATTAATGTCTACAAATGACAAAGTGATAGGTCAATGGGACTAAAGATTACAATTAGTGGTCACTAAATAGTGGGATTGTTTAGAACACATATAGTGCTAAAATTTTATCAAAATACAGGAGATATAAGTGAGTAAAATAAAGAGAAGCACAAGAGCTACACAAACACTATGAAGCATGAGGTCCTAGCTCCACATTAGCATCATAAGTGGAAATAAAACTAGAAGAAGAGGAGGGAGAAGAGGTCGTGTTGTCCTCATCAATCATTTTGACAGGACCCATGCAAAGCCTATAGTGTCATCTTGAGGGTGCCTAGCGTTGATGGGGCTTGGTTGTACAATCCTAGGAGGATTTGGGGAGCGAGAAGAGATGAGAGAAGATTAAGAAGATTTGTCTCTCCTAAGATCTGAGGTCTCAGGGAAGAACCTTATTACGAAGGACTTGTTGCTTGAGATGACTCTGGAGGCTATACATTGTGGTGAGAAGGTACGGCTCCGAGGTCTCATAGAGGTGATGTGCCTACCAACCATGTGAGAGGAAGTCTCATGTCTCACAAATATATCGCCATCCAACTCTCGAGTGCAAGAGTTAACTTGGTTCTTTGTGCCTCCACCAACAGAGATAGGTTGAAAGAAAGAGGTAATGCGTCAAACAAATTGGCCATAGAGAGTCCCTACAAAGTCTCTCAACCATGAATCACCACCTTCCGAACATATAAGGCTAGGCATCTCTAATCAAGGAAACAAAAGGTCACACGGGAACAACTGAGCCCCCGAACAAACCATGAAACCTCCCCTAGATTTCATAGTATATGGGGCAACTAAAAGCAAGTGTTTCTCAAACTCCATCTCTTGGACATGGCATAGCTAGAAGATCCTCTCAAACCTTCGGATCTACTGATCCATCTCAACTCATAGGTGATCTGAGCAAACCCACAACTGTCCAAGGCTGGGGACTTGAACCCAATTATGCCAAATGTAGTTAGGAAAGACAATGACACTATCCTCCCGATGTATGAAGTGCGCATCTAAAAGGCCATCTTGGGACCAAGAGTCTGAGGGGACGAAACTAATGCTATGAATGCACCTCTCATAGATGTTGTCCTTGGCCACCCTATTCATCTCCCCTTTTGTGGAGAGGAGATGACCAGGGGTATCCAAAAAGTAATTGAAAGGAGGGAGCCACTCTACAGATATGTGATAGATTAGAGGAGAGAGGTGGCCTTAGACAACCCCCTCATAGGATCAAACAAAGAGATAGGGGTATCTATTGTGTCCCAAACACGAATCCCCCAAAGTGCAAACCTTGTGCTGAAAAAACACAACTTTGAAAATGTTTTTCAAGTGTAAAGGAAAACCCCAAACTTTTCCTAGACAATGGCCTACAAGACCCTCTGTTTGCAATAGATGATACACTGGAGCATGATAGATTGAACTCTCTCAACTCAATACCAATTTGTTGAAGTCAAACTACGTCCCCAAACCTTATCTCCATAAAGAACAATAGATTTAAAACTTTAATGATGGTGTCAAAGAGGAACAAGTTCATTGGGATGTCTAGAAAATGAAACTAGAAACATTGGCACTCTAACACAAAGAGGGAGGCATATCCTTTAGCAAGTTGGGGCTTCGAAGCAAGGTTTATAGTGAAGCTATGACCCAAGAACTAAACCACCAAATGTGTAAGCATTGGTGATCTCAACCTCACCCCTTTGGAAAAAGAAATGAAATTCCTCCAAGGATTTCTTGGAGGTATTGAAAATCATGACCTTGGTCTTAGTAAGGTTTACCACCATCAACTTAAGATCACAAGAGCTAGCGAGGGCATCCAATTTCGTATGAAGGCCCTCGATCAGGAGGCTAAGAGGACCATGTCATCATCAAACAGGAGTATTGCAACCAGGACCTAATGTAAAATGCAATCGTCATCAATGTGAGTATTCTCTTCGAGGTACATGTCAAAATCATCAATGTAGATCCCAAACAATGTAGGTGCTAAGGGATGTTATTGCCTGAAAATAACACGATTCATTTTTCATGCTTCATAGTAGTCATTGGTCATTTTCTCTACCTTAGGAAGACTCCTAACGCCAATAGGCAGTGCATGGACAGGTGAACCCTTGTATGAAGTTGAAGATCAATCACAATTGCAAGTGATGAGCAGTGACTTGGAGGACACTTTGGTGTGATCGTAGCCTGAGTATTCTTGTATTCAAATCAAGGAAGGTCTTGTACAATGAATGAATACTAAGGTGAAGGCTAAGTGTGATTTGATGAGGAGTGCTAGCTTGGATGAGGGTGAGAATTCACCCAAGACCCCATTCACATGACAATCAGAGTATTTCTACATATTTGGAGAGGCTTCTACGTATTTGGAGTTTTATTTTTGTCATGTTCCCAAGTGGATTTGCTTCGAACATCTAGAAATTTTGTGTTTTTTGGTCGGATATTTTGTCAAACAGTTTGTTGTTTTTGCCTTCTTAGTTGCGCTAAGATAGTTTTGTAGAATTTGCAGCACATAGATGATAGAAATATAGCAAATAGCACACACAACAAGATGCAATAGAAGTAACACAAGAAATAACCACAAATACCTCAGATTCCCATTTTATTTAAATATATAGCTGACCTCAATACAAGAGATGAACAGATCTGGAATAGAGATGGAAGAATAATGTGAAGTGCTTGATGATAGCTCAAGCTTCAGCAACAAAGACAGATCTAGGCTTCTTGGAGCCTCCAATAGTTGCATAAAAGAGATCTGTTGAACTAGAAGTATTTCCTCCTTCCAATCTGATGAATAAATAAGTAGAGTTACACCCTCCCTCGCTGGTGCGCACCCTAGAGACTTGGATCTGATGTTTTTGGCCTCCAACTTCACAAGAATGACTACAATCTTGAAGATCTGAAGAAGATGAACTCATGAGAAGAGACTCCTTGGATTTAGTAGCAGATCCGAGCTCTCAAATTCAATATCTCCAAGAACCAATGCACCCTCCTTTAGGAAATTCGCACAGTTGGGTGAATAAATGAATATGGCATGAAAACCCTCCACAAAATGATGAGGAGAGGTGCCCAAAGGATGGAAAACCCTTCTGTGGCACAATATCCTCCAAATCCCCAATCTCCTGACCAAATCGAGCCTTTCTTCCTTCAACAATGCGCCCCAAACCTACAGGAAAACCCCAAATCCGCACCCTTGCTTAACAAATCACAACTGAAACTGTTCTGAACTGAGTAGAGTGGTGAGGGTGGAATCTTTCACCACCTTGGCCAAGCTGGGATCAGGAATGGGAGAATCTTTCACTCTCTTGCTGATCTCTAGGGTTTATTTAGTCAAAACCTTCAAGTATCTTGAGCTCTCTAGCTAAGAGGCTAGACATCAAAAATCAATCAACATGATCATAGAATATGAGCCCCTATCTCTCTTTTATACCCCTTTTCACCTTTTCCCTTCAAGTGACTTTTAATTCATCTTTAATATTTTACCATAAAATCACTTTATTAATTTAATGTACCTTTTAACTCCAAAAAGTGATTTATTCACGCCTATGACTTCTCCAGCCACTAAAAATCAATTTTCTTCACCCTATCCTAGAGATATTTTCGCCCTGGTTCCAACAAGCTATTACAGTAAGGTGTTTCTCCAAGAAACAAGCCCCAAATAGCACCTTCAGTGCCATTAATTAAAATATGCCCAATAATAACCTCATTTTACGGGAATGATCGGAATGCAATGGAACCAAGGTCCAAGGACACGCTATGCGGGATGAATCTTGATGATGAAATATGATGAATAATGTAAGTCAAGCCCCATAAAACTCCTCAAAACCGCCTAAGCTCACTATCACCCCCAATTGGCTTCTCTGGCAGGCATCCCAAACTGTAACATAAGGGAATCCAAAAATGGGGACATTACAATTTCACCTTTGAAGAGTTCTTGTGGGGAAAGACACATTGTTCAAGGCTTATTTCACATATTTGAATGTGTATTTCACCTTTGAGATCCTTTTGGCTTAAGAGTACATTGTTCGATGCATGTTTCACATATTTGGAGGTGTATTTCACCTTTCAGGTCATTTGGGGTTGAGGGCACATTATTCAAGGCAATTTCTACATATTTGGGGGAGAGCTCTTTGCATGAGGAGATGCGATGTGACATTGTTGACATAGACAAACCCTCAAATGAAGAATAGATGCATGCTTTAAGAAAGGTATTTTACTTGTGGAGATGACAAGCTGACTTGACACCTCTTCCAACACCTTTTTAATGATATTTTATGAAGGGTTGAATCATTCTAATGGAGGAAAAGGTGGAGAAGGATCATCTAGGTCTTTCTTAATAATATTTTAATGAAAAATAATTGGAAGGGAAACCTATAAAATGAGATCCATTCTCATTTGCTAGGGGTGTGAATTGAAGGAGAGAAAATCCCCAACAACCGAGTTGAATATTATTGCATGTTGGCAGAAGGGCATGTGATCAAGTTGTGGTTTCTTCATCTTTCTTCTATTTTCATGGATTATTTTGGTATTTGATATTGCTATTACTTTGTTGCTGGTATGTTCCCTTTGCTAGGGCTGTTCATTCAACTTTCCAGGACAGTTTTCTCCAAAGGGAAGAGATTAGGGCTGAGGTGTAAAACCCTCCTTGATCCCTTGATGCAATCAAGATTTATTGGAAGAATATTGCTGTTGTCATTTCTATATTCTGAGGGGCTGTTGCTGTCTTCTTTTGGTTTATTTGATTACACATTATATTGGCTGGAAATTAATGGTTGTAAGGTGCATCTTCTAAAAGGGCTGTAGCTTCAATTTTGTATGTTAAAAAATCTGTTTTGACTGTTTGGAGCATATCAATGATAGCCTATCTATGTTTCTCCATCATATTTCAAACCCTCTTACCGTATTTTTTTCCGACTGCATAGCCCAATGGATAGGCACTTGTATTTGTAAATTTCACCACCAAAACACATAAAAAATACCTAAAAATATCTATTCTACCCATCTGATCTTTAAGATCTGCATATTATGGCAGATTAGTAGTCTTATCTAGGGTTTCCCCCTTGAGCCAGAAAAGAGCCAGCCAAAAGAGAGGAAATATTGCCAAGGTGACATTGGGTAATCTTCCTACATGCCGCTAGCATTGCACTTCTGTTCAAGGACTGGGACAAAGTCAAAAGAGCCCCAATCGTGCTCTTGACAAAGTCAAAAGGGCCCCATTGTGTACGGAGCCTCTCAACAACTGCCTCATATAATCTTGTGGTAGCCACAATGAGGCACTCAAGAACACCAATATTGGAAATCCTACACATCCTACGAAAATGGCATTAGCACCTTCTTGGGAATCATTTCAAGGCCTTAAATACTTCTTGGATCAGCGAGCCTCATCTAAAGTATAGCATAAGTGGGTCACAAAAATCTAAGGCTATGATTTTGAAATCATCTACAAAAAGGGGAAGGAAAATGCGCTAGTTGATGCCCTATCACAAATGGGAGAAGACACATCCCTGACCTCACTAGCCATGGTAGTTCTAACCTAGATGACGGAAGTCAGAGAGGAATCGAATCAAGACCTTACAATCCAACAACGCATACAAAACCTACATAGTGGAAAAGGAGAACTAGGACACTTTGCATCGAAGGATGACACCCTATGGTACAAAGATCAGATCTACTAAAGTTCCAATTTCAAACTGATGGACAAGATCCTTCAAGAAGCAGATTTTGTCGCCTCGACTAGACAATACAACTTTCTCAAAACCTACGATTAGGTTAAGCACTCCTGTTGAGAAGGGATAAAAAAGACACCCAAAGGTCTATGGAGGAATGTGAAGCACACCAACAAAGTGATGGGGATCTAATCAAAACCTTGTGACTACCACAACCACTACCCATTACAAATCTTCCTAAATCTGAATGAAGGATACAATCTTAGTGTTGGTTAGCAGAAAAACCAAGCATGCACACCTCTATGGCATTCAGTGGACATCCACAGCCTAGCAAAATACAGATGTCTTCATCAAAGCACAGAAGTTGCATGGAGTGCCAACTCTACCCAAGCTTTGATGGCAAAGCACTTTTTTTGGAGGGGAGATTGTTATGGACCCACCTCTTTTGCACATCCCACATGTAATAAAGCCAAAAGTAGGGGTAGTAGATTTCTTACTATAAAATTATAAATAAGAGGGGACAACTCCTCTAATATCATCAAGAAGTATTTGCTTTGTGTTGTACAGGGGAGAGTGCCCCTCTTGAACAGGACTCGGCTATTTGTTTGCTTTCTCACTCATGGCTATATCATCTAGTTGTTTTGCCACCCATGGCTATATTGTTGCTATAATACGACCATCTATTATGTCTCTTGTGGTAATGCTTTAGTATAGTTTTGGTGGTTTCACTTCTTGCAAACACTAGCAGATTCATTGCATGGGGTAGTCATCCCTTATGAAAAAATATTATGCTCAATCATCACATTCTTTCAATGCTTCAGTGTGTATACATTCATGCTAATTTATTTTGGGTTGAAGATCAACCATAATATCTACAATGTTTGTTTTGATCATAAGGAGTTCGATATGAATGAAAGAAGACTCAAACAGAGAGCCTTAGCTGACCATAATAAGTGGTAGGAGCCACTTTATAAACATGTATAAGGTGCTGCAAACCTAGGTGCTAAAGTCGACGACAGATCAACAGAAAATGTCCTGAAGTGGGAGACATATGCAGGAGTTCGACTGCCTACGTACATTCTCCACAACGTACCTAGTGCAATGCAAAACTACTGCAAGTGCCTCTCTTTTTATTTCATTGTCTCGTTCTGTTCACAAGCACTAGCAAGCATTCATCACATAATAAAGGAGGATTATGACAAAATAAGTGCAGCATCTTGCTCTATAAGTGCAATGACTCTCTTCTTTTAGTGTTTTATTGTGGATTATGCCATTGTAAAGGCAACAACCTGATCTAGAAGCGCAGTTATTTAGTTCAGGAGGTAGCTCCTGTTTTTGGCACTTTTTCTTTCATCTTCTGCTTTTGCAAGGGTAGCAACCTGCGTTAAAACATCAGCAGCCTGCATAAGTGGAAATGCGGGCAGCAAATCAGTCCTAAAAGAGAACTTACATGGAAGACCGACCAGAAGACAAATTTTGGGGCATCTCAACAAAATTCAGCCCCTTTTTTGCCCTTTTGATAAGATTGGTATTATTTCTGTCTAATAGCTTATCTGTGGCTCAAATGTTTACATTTCTGCACCAGTATGATATCCTTATTTTGTATGGTATTATGGCACCAGGCAGAGTTATGATAGTTGTCCACAAAGCTTGTTTACTTGGATCCACTTTTGTGAATATATGGGTGACATTTATTAGTGTATACATAAATTTTCATCATCGTGATTCATAAGCAATAGAAGAAAATGGCATTGCATTGAATTTATCAATCTTAGGTACATGATATGTTCATAGTTGGACCATGCTGATTATATGACCAACAATTTGGTCAAAGTGTACACCCATATGTATATCATGAGCACCATGATTTACTGGGCATGTGCCTAAGCTTGTATTGTTACTATTTACTTGCAGTTCAATAGTACCCATGTTTATCACACTTTTTGGGTAACACAAGATTCTAGCCAGGTTTGATCAAAGTGTACACCCATATTGTATATCATGACCACCGTGATTTACTGGGCCTGTGCCTAAGCTTGTATTGTTACTATTTACTTGTTGCAGTTCAATAGTACCCGTGTTTATCACACTTTTTGGGTAACAAGATTCTAGCCAGGTTTGAGTGATGGGTTGTACCTATATGCACACACTCTCACTCTTGCTCATGTGATATGAGGCTTCAAGGCACTATGTTTATCACATCTTGCGCCTGTTGCTCTACTGTGATAAGAAAAAACATATGAATCATTATAGTCATCACCAAGTTCTGTGTAAGGATTATTTGAGGCTGAACATTAGAGGAGGGACTTCATCAGAGGTTTGTGTTCAACATACAGCGTTCCCTATAGGTGAACAAGCCACTCACTGCACAAATATACTGTGGTTGATCACTAACTAACTTTACTAAATGAATTGGCACGTATTCATGCTAATAATTCTATGACCTGTTTCCTCTCTTACATCGTCTTGCAGTTGTACAAAACAAGTCTTTCACAGGGTAGCTTCCTGTTAGTGTTGTATGAACAACTAAAGCATCTGCATGACTTGCAAGGAAAGAAATGAATGCCAAATTGCCAACATAGTTACTTACTCCCGCAAGTTAGCATTATGGAAGTTTGAACCATCAGCCTCAGAATCCTGCAACAGCCAGAAGCATTTAGCATCTCGGATATAATGGGCAAAGTCAATTAGAAAATTGTTCTGCAAACCTCACATTACTATTCACTTCAATTAAGGACAGGGGAAACAGACTTCATATGCACCTCCAAATATTAGAAAGATGGAGAAACAAAAGCATGAGCATATGTGGAAATCCTAGGAAACAATACAAATAACTGGCAATTAACAAGCGAGAAAGGAACTTGTCAGTTGGAACTTTAGAATCATAAACCCAATGAACTGTTTGTACATCAAAGATAAAACCATCACTAAAAAATATCTTTCTAGAGAATAAACTTACCCTAAATTTGGCACTTTGGAGATTCGCCCTTGAAAAGAATGTATTTTGAAGGCGTGCATGGCTGAAGTCCACACCTGATAAATCCTATACAAATCAATCCAAGAATGGAGATGTTTAAATGAAGTGCAAAAAGCACCAGAATTTTTGTAACTTTAGTATGACATCATTTCTTGTAAAGTTTGCTTCATATCCTCCAATGCACATCTACAAGCATGCAGTTATAAAGCTAAAACTGGTGGTGATGACATAACCTTTTGGGGAGGCATTAAGTACATGAGAGAATTAATGAATCTTTTGTTACTACATTAGATATAGAAATAGAGAAATGTGGATGTAGGAGAAACAGGAATAGACAGATAAAACCAATGATAACATAATGACAGGACTCTGAACATCCAAAAGACCACCAGAACAGGGATGTTCCGAGATCTACTTTACCAACAAAACCACCTGTAATAAACATAAAATATATAAATAAATATTCAAATAATAAATAATAATAATAATAAGAACACGTCCTAATTATGGGGCATGACCTATCAACCAATTATAACTAGTCGATGCATACAAGTACACCATCGCATGGCATTGTATCCACATATCAATCTATCTCTCATATTACATATTCAATACATTATTTTAATCCATATGGATTCTTTTATGTTATCTTATTTATTTTGGATATTCAGTTTATAAACCCAATTGTTCATTTCATATTCAGTAAATGAACTTTATTCATTTCATTGGTATCAGAGCCACGTTCTGATCTGGCCTTTGGCCACATCTTTTTCAGACCTTGTCTGACCCAGCTTTTGGCCACACTCATTTTTTTCAGAGTTTCTGTGATCTTGGTCTTTCACCACAAATTGGCCCTTGGCCGTTTAAAAATCTGAAATTATATTAATAAAAAAAAATATTCCACTGCCTGACCATAAAAGAAGCAACCTAAAGTAAAGACAAAACCAGAAATACAAAAGTACTGATTTATATTCTGGAGAGCTATCACACAGAAAAAAAAAGCGTCATCACATTGGATCTCACAGGACTGCAATAAAGATCAAAAGGTGGTGTTATCGCACAATTTGTACTTATTCCAAAGGATAAGGTTTAGAGAAGGCAAATTGGCGTAACAGGAAGTTATCCTATCACTGTCACCTCAACAGGATACCTCTTTCTGTTTAGGGTTGATAGCCCAGGGGAGATGTCCATGGTGACCTGGGGTTTGAGAAGGCAAAGGTTAAAGTTTCTATGAAAATGTCCCGTCTCACAAGTCACACTGATCAGAAAGTCCCAGGGTTTTAACCAATGAAGAAATGAAGAATTAAGTTGTACCTGCCCAGAATAAAACAACAAGAAAAGATATCCTTTGCAAGTACAACTTGTTGTTAGTACTTCATAAAACCATGGACTTTATCAATAAAGGCAATAGTTGATATATGATGAAGCAAACAGAATTTTATAGCAGCAGTGTTTATGAGATAATTGCTTCACAATAAATGCCTTGAAATGTCTTCAAAATGACCAAGAATAATTACTCATTAACACCAAAATACTAGCATTTGTCAGAAGTAAATAAGGCAATGTATTTATCAACTTTATAAATTTCTTTTAGGTGCTTTTAGTGCTGCAATAGATGGCTGTAGCTTACTTTAGTAACAGCAGCAAATAGGTTAGTAGATTAGACTATTCTAAGGTTAGGAGTAGTTAGTAGAGAGGTCGAGGTAAAGGCTTTGATAGTAGCTTTTGTCAATCACTCAATAGCAAGGCTTAGATCAGTGTTTTTTTTAGGGTAAATGGAGTCATTTTAGACAGCGGCAAATCTTGAAGGAACAAATGATAATGAGAGAACTAGAGACAAGAGGGGTCAATGATTAAGTGTTGGTAGCCCAAGGGTTCAATCACCAAACCCTAGGAGAAAAATGGATACTAGGAAGTAGGTAACCCTAGGCCCTAGTAGTTTTCCTCCTTCTTTAGTTCGAAGAAGAAGTAGATGACGGCTTAGATGAAGCAAAATGTGTTAGGGTGTTGCAATGGAAAGGCCCTTAGCAAAAGCTTCAAGAAAATCAGTTTTCTAGCATAATCTAGTAGGTGAAAGTTATTAAGGCAAGGACAATAATATGTGCTTTAGCCTCCTAGGGTTTTAAACTAGCAATTTCATAATCTTAGTATAAATGCAAGATAAATATAACTATAACCATTCAATGAAGAAGAATTGCAGAAAATTTACTTACATTCACCAAGAATCATCTAGCAAATAGCCTAGTTGAACACTCCCACCAAGAAATATGCCAAAATAGTCCAAAATAAGCCTCCTTCAAGAAGTGCGCACCAAATTTCAGCCAAGTAACCCTAATTAGGGCGCAAATTTCAGACCTCACACTTGTGTGAGTTAAAGATCATGAAAACATACAAGGGAAAATCCCTTATTTATACAGTTACAATGACCAAAATTAGGTCAAAAAGGCCGACATGGCCAGTTTACATGTAATATCCAGTTTTTACATTAAATGACAAATCAAAACCCTAAATCAAGCAGAAAAGGTGACGTCATGCCCTTTTAGGGTGACGTTAGGCCTTTCTAGTGCAACGTTGGCCTCCAGGAGCAAAACAATAGGCCTCCCAGGGCCTCTGGATCAAACCACACATGCCACTTGGCACACAACTGCCTCCAAAGTGTCCATCAAACGCTGGGTGACGTCAAGGGTCACAGAGGTGACGCCATGGGCCTTCCAAGGCCTACATCATAGTGGGAGGGAAAGAACCCCCTCGGTCCAGGCCTGTCAAGTTGTCTCTGGTGGAACGTCCTCCTCTCTCTCTGGTGCAAACCTATGATCTGTCTCTGCCCCTGGTTGGGGTCTCAGCATCCATCTGGTGGGCTTTTAGCCCTATGGAGGTCCGAACTAATCATCTCCCCATGTGTATCTGTCCGTCGGGTGTGGTCCTGCAACAACAACAAGTACGCCCTCCATGGGCTCATAAGTCACAGGGGTCATAGCAATGTCAATCACATCTAATAATCAAGTTATTTAAACATGTGCATAAAACCCCTCTTTCCCAGACAAGTGCTCAAAGACATTATGCTATTCTACAAGCCAAGTTTGGAGGGGACGTTAGGAGGTCCTATT
Source organism: Picea engelmannii (assembly GCA_009831015.1). NCBI lineage: Eukaryota > Viridiplantae > Streptophyta > Pinopsida > Pinales > Pinaceae > Picea > Picea engelmannii. The sequence goes on along the minus strand of ML777556.1, from coordinate 657,846 downwards.
GGGCTAATTCTCATCTAACGTGGGATGTTTCCAGGTGAAGACAAATCCAGGCCATGTAAGTGGATGAGGTGGTAAGGGATGTCTGAGCAAATGGGTGCAGTGATGACAGGGGAATGTATGGCTTACCTGTGGGTGCCTCTGAAGAGGGTGAGATGCACCTTGTCATGGATGCAAATGTTTTCAAGCCCATTCAATGCCTTTTATATTTTTTATCTTATTGCTTTTTCTTTCAAGAGACTAGTTAGGGGACACTGCCCTGGCGTGGTGACCAGTGGTGACAATGTTACCCACAAGCATTTCACAGAGATGAGAAGGTTGGCTCGTGATGAGACCCCCTTTCTCTTGGCTATGCCACCAAGAGCCACTACCCTGGCGTGGTGACCAGCTGAATGGTAGTGTCATACTGCCAGTGTTGATTAAGTCGGCATCGGCAAAAAGTCGACGACGGTCCAGAAAAAATCATTTCGGAAAAAGTCGGCAAAAAATCGGAAAACCACGACAAACATTAAAAAATACAAAATATATTCATTTTTTTCAAAATCTTAAACATATAAAGCAACAACAACATCAAATAAACACATTGGCACATAAATATGGAGAAATCATTGATATATATGTAGTCACTAGTGGATGCCAAATAAAAAATTATACATCAAAGTCGATATTGAATGTTGAAGGGCCTCTCCAATACAAAACAACATCACTTATATAATTATAAAATGTATCTCATGATTCATCATCATGATGGAGTGTGTAGATGTCTGATATACAATGAAAAATGAAACAAAACTAGTAGCTAGCTATCTAATATCAATGTCGGCCTCTGCCTCTCCCCCTTTTACGAGAAAAGATAAGGGGTTGCTTGTCAGGCCTGCCCCTGACAGTAGAATGCCATGTATCTGATAGTGGATGATCACTGGTGTGTGCAGGAGTAGGTGTATCAATAAGTGTAGAAGGTTGTGCTGATGTTTGCACACCACCCTCCATGATGTCTTCAGGCCACTCCTCCTATGAATGGAGGGATTTAGATACATACCTATGAATGGAAGGGATTTAGATACATACCTATGAATGGAAGATTCAACACCCGTTGGCAAATGAAATTGAACCCTTGCTCCACTTAGAAATCCTTGATGGTGATGATGATGGTTGTTAAGTTGCCTCCACAGTGATTGAAGAAGACCACAAACCGTTCTCCTTCCTTCTCCACAAGCAAAAAAACACAAATGACCAAAAAAAAAAAAAAATAAGCCCTTATGCCCGCGGGTTCCCTGCGTCCGGAGACTTTTTGGTAAAAGTCGGGACTTTTTGAAAATACAAAAAGTCGTGATTTTTTCGAGGGTAAAAGTCACGAAAAATCGGCGATTTTTTCAACACTGCATACCGCTACATGCCCATGGACCTAATAGGTTGGCTCGTGATGAGACCCCCTATCCTCCAACTAGGTCTTGATTTTATGGGTCCCTCTGTTTCTTGCTGAGAAGCCTTTTATTGCTTTCTCGGGGATCCCTGGGCAAAGCATCTGAAGGTTTTGTTCCTTTGGCTTTTGTCTTTTGCCAGCTACTTTTACCCTTTGGGCCTTTAGCCCCTTCTTCCCACAAGGTAAGGTACAACCCTTTGCTAGCTTGGCAAAGCCAATGCTCGAACCAATGTAGGGGATGGATGAGAGAGAAAAAGATGAAAAATGATAAGTACGGTGGGAATGGACGATGATCATTCATGAACCCACCCAGTGGCAACTCAAATCCTATGGGAACCAACTTGCTAGGGCATCCTGTCATTCCCCCCAGGTGTGGACAAGCAGAAAGGCATAAGATCCAAGCACACGTCAGAAGTAAAAATAATTAAATGCACATATTCAAATGTTTTGAGAATCAGAGGGACACATACCATGACACCCGGACTCATTACCTCATGGAGCAAGACCCACTGCCGCTGAAGGACCAGGCCGATGGGATGGATGTTGTTTTTGCTGACAAGGTGGAGGCGCTGAAGAAGAAAGATGGGCCCTCCAAGGCCAGGCTCAAGTGAATATGGTTCTCGGTACTCCATGTCTTGGACCTGTGGGCCTCAAGACATAATCTCCTTAGTTATCCCTAGGCTAGAGGATAACAGGTGGCATACCTTAAATTGAGAAACATATATTTAGGTTGACCAAGGACAATATTTGGGGAAGAAATAATCAACAGCAACAACCATCAGTAAGAATTTGCATTGGGAACCACCTTGTTAATTACAATCATCGTCGCCATAACCACCAAATTTTGAAATAGCCATAGTTTATGTTTGGCATTGCTGGAACGAATCACGGCCATGAAGGAGAAATTAATACAGTGGGATCGATTACTGCCAATTCAACAGAAGTGTTGGAATGTGAGGCTGGCAAGAGCCGCCAATCTAAGTTCTGACACCCTGACAGGTGATAGAAGACCGTATCAGAGTAAAACACATGCTTAAACAAAAATTCAAATGAGTATTATTAAGGTAAAGGAAACATATTGATCCAATTGGACCAACGTCAAAGCCATCAACCACAGCCTTCAACCACCGTCACTGTTGGAGTGAACGCCACAAAAACAAATCTAAATTGGCATGAAGGATATTATATCAAAAGGAAATTCTAAATTCAAGTTAAAAAGGAGAGAATCAATTACGTGAACCATAAGTTGAATAGGTCGTTGGTGGAACAATATAACACTTGATCATACCAAGTCAAGCCATACAAAAAATTTATATTGCAAAAAGAAAAAGGAGTACAAAAGGGTTTAATATTATAAAGTTATTTTAAAAAGTCATGAAGGCTGATATATTATTATATTCCAAATCCAGCATATATCTTAAAAAGTCATGTCCCTTAGTTAGAATGTGTCATTTCAATTATTATTATTATTATTATTATTATTATTATTTATTGATGTATATTTATATATTTATGTTCATTACAGATGGTTGGTGTAACTCCTTCCGGACCAATCCGAGGATGTATGTTGAAGTGGATCTGTATAGGAAGCTTCCATTCATTTCAATGCATTATGGATTTACCTAATGGATGCTTTGCTTGTCATGCTCACCATCATCTCATTCAGGATTGGCCCTGCCATAAGCCTAAGCCAGGCGCTTCAGCTTCATCCATTCCTACAGCTCAGGGAGTTGGGTAGAAGTCAGTTAGTTGGTTTTGTTCATCTCATTTACTTGAGGTTCCCCAAATCTATTTCATAGAACTTTCAGCGTGTTAGCACAAATTTCCACCCTCCAATTGAGTTGATATAACCTGTTATAACAATGATGAAAACTTAGCTAATTCAAGGAGAAAAGCCCAGGGATACCGGAAGCTCCCCCCCCCCAGCTTTGAAGCCCCGAAGCTCAATCCGAGCGGGTGCATCCTGGAAGCTCCCTCTGAAGCGCGACTCAATTTTAGGAAGCGCGATTTAGCCCCCAAAAACTTGATTCCTGCCAATTCGAAAGCATCCCCCTCTGAAGCGCGCTTCACACACGCTTTCGAGGGGACCCGCATCTTCAAGCAAAAATTCTTTTTTTTTAATTTTTGGAGTTAGGGTGGGACCTAGCTTAGGCTTAGGGTTGAGGGAAAAGAATGGGAGAATAAAGGAGCTCTTTCCCCTCTATTCTCCTCATTCTTTCATCTTGAGCTTGGAGGAGAGAGCAAAGGAGAGGTTGAGAGTGCAGATTTGTGAGAACTTGGAGGAGAAAGCAAAGGAGAGCTTAGAAGACTAAGCAAAGAGGAGCTTGGAGGAGAGAACAAAGGCAACCATCTTCCAAAAGTTTCAAGTTTCAAGAGCTAAAGAGGTAAGCCCAAACCCCAACTCCCTCATTTCCTTGGGTTAACTTTGTTAATCTTTTTTTCCTCCTCTCCTACTCTTTCCCATTCCTTCTTCTCTCTCATTTTATTGCAGGTTGTTCATCTAAAACTTGAAGAAAATGGTTTTCTTTTGGTTTATCATTCCTGTTTTGGTTCTCATGGTTTTGGTGGGGAGAAGGCATTGAAGGGAAGAAGATGATAGTGGTGATTCTCATGATGACCCGCAATATGAAGTTGGTGAAGGGTTTGAAGAGGAAGAGGGAAATGTAGGACGCAAAGATTTATTGAGACCCTTGTGGCAATTTGTAACAAAAGTTGAGGAGGGAAGAGGTAGTTGAAGCATTAAATTTGTATGTCCTCATGACTGTCATGATGGAAAACCTTATACCGATTCATATACCTGTCTAAGGAGGCATCTTTGTGGTGTAATGGAGAGTGATGACAACAAGGGATCCACTGGGATCACAGTTTGCCCTAATATATCCAAGGAGCAAAGACAAAAATATATAAAGATAGAGGAAGCTGCACAAAAAAAGTATGGTAAAAAACAAAAGCTTCAATTCGATGTCTCATCTAGATTTGGTGGCAACACATCTCCATCTCAACGTGGTACTGGTTCTGGAACCTCTGGATCTAGAAGAACAATAGCAGATTTCCTTGATATTGGAGGTAGGAATGAGGTGGATGCAAAAGTGGCTCGGTTTCTCTATGCTTGTGGTGTCCCATTCAATGTGCTTCGCTCCCCTTATTGGCACGATCTTGTCAAGGCAATCAACGAAGCCCCCAAAGTATACAAGAGCCCCAGCTATGAGAAAGCTAGAACTGTGTTACTTGACAGGGAAAAAGCAAAAATTCAAAGAGCTCTAACACGGTTTACAAATGAATGGTCAGACATTGGGGTATATGTTGTATCAGATGGTTGGACAAATGTTAGAAACCAACATTTGATCAATGTTCTTGGTGTTTCTGCTAGCGGTGCAATGTTTCTTGTAGCACATGACTCCTCTTCAATTATTGCATCTTCCCAAAACATTTCAGATCTCCTCT
>ML777556.1:571308-590593 GCA_009831015.1 Picea engelmannii | reverse complement strand
TCTTGCTAGGTCATTTTCTTCAAGAATGAGGCCAATCCTATACTTCCAGGCACGGAAGTTTTCCACTCCTTCTAACTTGTCAACAAGCTTAACGCTTGCAGACATCTTTACCTGGAGCTAGGAAAATGACCGAAAAATGAAAGAGCTGAAAATCAAAAACTGAACTTACCAGGAGGTGCGCTTCGCTGAGGCGAGTAGCCTGGTGTGTTTGGATCTGAGAAAATCCAACTTTTGCTCCTTCAAATTTGATCTGTGGATTTCTGGACTGGTGCTTCTGGTACCTCTGGTACTCTGGTACTTCTGGTACACTGGTTTTCTGGTACTTCTGGTACTTTGTGAAACTAGGGTTTCACTTTCCGGGAGATCCAGCCACTAAAAAGGTGTGCTAAGAGTGCCAAACTGATCCTTAGGGGAGGGCGCACTTTTCTAGATGGTTTTGGCGCTGAAAAGCTTCACCACCAAAAAGCCCTAATTTTCATGTACGGTAACAGTGACGTTTTTCACTTGTGAAAGATGCTTCCTTCAACTTGGCTCTGATACCATGTTAATGTTTAAGCCATTATTATAGATGTTTGCATTTCATTAGATAACAATAGCATAATCCAACATCACTGAAAAATACACAATCACAAGAGACACAGCATTTATCCTGGGAAACCCTCTAGGGGAAGAAAACCCAGCAAAACTTCCTTAATATAGATAGCCAATACAATGCCGAGAGATCTCTTCAGCTAATACAGAAAGTCCTCTCCCAGATATGCGCCACTCTCTCTCTCCTTCTTCTCTGGTAGCAGATCTGAACTTGTCTCTCAAAATGAACAAGTGAGTTGTGTCTAAGTGAGGCGCTAGCCTCCTTTATTTATACAAGTCTAGCACGTGTGAAGTGTCTCTTCACTGGCAGGGCCGACTTCTCAAACTGGGTGGGTAAACCCACCTTTATTATATTTTTGGGTCTCTTTAATATTTGTTGGGGATGACTTCTTATTCTGCCTATTACAATTGTCTTTTGACCAATCCACAAAAGAGGATTTGGTCCTGTTATAATAACCGACATGATCAATCCACAATGGGGATTGATCCTATGAATAATATATCAATAATAATAAGAATACTCTTTGCAGTTACATTATTTCAACAACACCCTCTACAAAAGCACCCATGAATGAGACACTACGACCCCTTGTATGTCATGAGCCCTATGCCCATTGAGTCTTGACCCCAACCACTTCACCCACTTTACATGGCTTAGAGAGGGATCTCTTGAAAACTCTCCTTGACCTAGGCCAAGATGTACCCAATAGGACACCTCGTCAACCCTCCCATATTCAAGCTTCACAAGTCACATAGTGTCCTTGAACAATTAATTGTTTAATATAGTGATCTTTGATGTGCATGCTTAGGTGGCTCATTTATTGATTGGATTCACTTATCATGATCTTATGACTTGAGATCCTTGGAGGGTGTGGTCATTTGTCTTTGCAGGATCTAGTTGGTAGACAGTTTTGGGAGAACCAGCCTAGCTTGGGCTTCCATGGGGCTCCAAGCCCACAGGTTGGTTGCCAAGGGTCCACATGCCGGATCACAGAGATGAAATACTGAAGGCCTAGAGGACAGTTGGATGGGCCTAGCCCATGCTTCACTTGCCAAACGACTTTCCTAGGAGAGGCAAAACGTCACCTCCTAGGGCATGACATCACTTTTGGGGGCTCGGGTTTGGTGGTGATGTAGCCACTCATTGACATATGGACATTTTGAGGAGGTCATCTTCACCATGAGGAGATTTCCTAGATGCTTGACATTTGGCCTTTGGAGGCCTACCAATGCTTCTCCAACACCAACGACTTCTTTTAAGTGGAAAAGCGTCCCCTAAAGGGGAGACGTCCATGTAAAATTAGGGTTTTATTTGTGCAAAAGTGAAATTTTAAATGAATTGTTTAATATTACTTTGTTAAAGGGGGCAAGATTAGGGTTGTTGACCCCTAGTCTTGTGGTTTACCCCTTAATGTATGGACAAGTCACCTTGGTGACATTTTGTATAAGTAAGAGATCATAAGATCTCATTTGAACATAACTCTCCCTCTTGTGAGAAGACTTGGATCTGAAATTTTAGCTACACTTGGCTATATTTGTCTCTTGTGCATTTGTTTATGGCTATCTCTTGTGAATGGTTGATGGAGGAGTGAGGCGCTAGCCTTGGAGGAATGCTTTTTAGCTTTTATGGTGGATTATCTTAGCATCTTTCTTGATTTTGGTATGGTCATTTACTCTTATGCTATCATTTTTTCAAGTCAAAGATTGTTGTGCTAGGAACTAAGTGGGAAGTAAGAGTATTTACACCCCCACTCTAGTCTCCATCATTTATTGCTTAACGTTCATTGATGTTGCAAGGGTTTGTTTGAGGAAGTAAGAGGATTTGCACCCCTTATTCTCAAACCCTAACTAGAGATACTTGCCTTGGGAAGTACGAGGATTTACACCCCTCATTCTCAAACCCTAACTAGAGATACTTGCCTTGGGAAGTAAGAGGATTTACACCCCCAAGGAAGTAGCATCTCTAGTTCATTTATTTGACTCAATTAACCCAATAGTAAAGGCACTAGTCATCTTTTTTTTTGCATTGGAGATATAAAATCATTGCCTTGGGAAAGGTGATTTTTTATCTTTTGAAAGATCTCTTGCTTTGAGTTGGTTTGCCACATTGAGAGGACTCTTCCCCTACTAGGGCATCCCCTCTCTCCCACTACTTTAATTGTTGTTACAAACTTTAACCTACAGCCATTAAGGTTGCATAACCCTAGCTACTAATTCACTCTTAACTCCTAAACTAACCCTAGACTAGCTCCTAAATTTTGCACACTAACTCTACTAACTAGGGCACATCTTTTGGGTTAATTGTTGGCATCTTTTGATGGTGTAAATTGCTGATAAAAGTGAATGAAAGCTACAGCCATAAGGCTGCAATTTTCTTTAGAAAACACGTAACAACAGCTTGCTTTATTTAGCCTCAAAGTGTCATTTTTCAGTCATAATTGATTGCCATATTCATATGATTGATCTTATGCTTTACATGCAAATTTAGAATGTTTTATTTGTTGATACAAATTGTTATTTGCTGCTGCAAATTAGGGATAGCAAGCTTAACTTGCTGATCCATACTAACATATATCATTGCAAGTTGGATTTTCTTGTGTCTCGGCCAGGTACAATCATCTGGAGAAGTACTATACCTTTGGGGCAACAATCACTTGACTTCCAAGGTATCTCCTCCCACATCTCACTCCACTTAGACTTGACTTCTAGGGGTTCCACTTCCATATCCATTCATCTACATCTCATTCCCCCTAGGGTCACCGAGATCACCTCCCTAGAGTGACCTAGTCACCCTTCAAGTGCGAGACCTACATCGAGGTGACATTGGGTGTAGGATTCCCAAGTTGTAGAACTTGCCTTTGTGGTTGGGTCGGGCTTTGCCCAACCTACAACTTGCACTATAACACACCCTAAAGGCCAACTTTTGAATTGGCAAAGCTTTAGGGAAGGTATTGCACCTATACACATGTAATGACTCAATCGTAACTCTAATTGTTAGTTTTTGGGGTAGCTCGGACAGGTACTTCCGCATTGGCGGTGCCTAGCATGCGGAGGTGTCCGAGCAACACTCTCTAGATCTTTAACTTTATAATTGCATTTATAAAGTTAAAGTGGCTTTTATTTAATGACTAAAGTGACTTTTTTAAAAGTTGAGTGATTTAAGTCATCTCAAAGAGAGATTAAGTCACAACCATCAATCTTAGGAAGGCAAGATCTAATCTTGACCGCTGAGATCTTAGGGTTAGGGATTTGGTCATTAAGAGATTATAAAAGCATATCTAAGGAGAGTGAGAGGCACATATTGAGCTAAGAGCTGAAGAGGGCAATTTGGCTGAGGAAGAGGGTGAATTTGCAGCTGGAGGAAAGATTTTGCAGGACCGAGAAAGCACCTAGGCTAAAAAAACGGGGCCGGAAAAAGCATGGCCAGAAAAAGCATGGCTGGAAAAGCAGGTCCAAAAAAGCTGGGTCGTACAAGCTGAGTTTGTTGGGCTGTAAGAAATTTTTGAATTAGCTATTGTAATTATTTTCTTCCTCTAAAGCCAATAAAATCCTCTCATTTATTGGTTTTCCCTTCGGGGTTTTTCTAGGGGCAATGCCCATAAATATTTGTGTTCAAATGTGTGTTGTTTATGATTCCGCTGTGCATTTTTAATGGTTAAAACTCAGCTTAAATTTTTTGTATAGTTTACATAATTTATATCAGCAATAGATTAAATTCTGAGTTGTTAAACTATTGGCATAAAATTTATGATTGTTAGGTTTCGAGAAATTAACATGGTATCATAGCTGGGACTCTGAAGAGTGGCACTAAAGACCTTGACACAAGGATTTGCAAGGATTGCAGGGGTTTTACTCGGAAAAATGAAGAGAAAAGTATTGTTGGTCAGTTGGGCGAGGACGGCTACCGAATTGAGGTTTGAGGACAAGCTAGACAAGGCTACAAATTTTAGCCCATGGAAAGAGCGGATTGCGTTGTTGTTGGAGGAAAACGAAATCTAGGACATTGTGGAGAAAACCCAAGTTGTTCCCACAGATACAGCACTTTTGGCGGCCTACAATAAGAAAAATGTTAAATCCAAAAGGATGCTCTTGAATGTCATGGAGGACCATATCATGGAGGACCATATCATACCTCATGTGTCCAGAAAGAAAAATGCCTATGAGATGTGGGAGGCTCTGACAAAGTTTTATCAGAGTGGAAACCAAAACAGAAAGATGGTGCTGAGGGAGAAACTCGGGAGCACCAAGATGTCCAAGACTAACACAATGGCATCGTATCTCACCAAAGTATCACGGGTTCGTGATGAGTTAACAGTTGTTGGAGAGGATGTCAAAGATGATGAGCTTTTGAGGACAGCACTGAATGGGTTCTCAGAAAAATGGGCTCCATTCATGAAGGGAGTTGTGGCACGAGAACATCTCCCTGACTGGCAGAGGTTGTGGGATGACTTCTCTCAGCAGGAGACTCAAGAGGAGGCTCTTCAAGGTAGTCAGGCTAAGGGTGATGAAGACAAGGAGAATGTTGCTCTTCATGCAAAGAAGGGTGTGGGAGATGGAAAGGAGGACATGACCAAAGTGAAATGCTTTGCATGTCATAAGACTAGCCACTATGCAAGCCAGTGTCCAAAATAGAAGAAAAGAAAGAAGGAGACACAAGTAGCAACATCACCATCAACTGAAATCGATGATTTTGCTGAGAAGTTCGAGAAGGAATTTTCTCTTGTGTCTTGTCTTTCAGGCAATGGTAGTGCAGAGTTTGAAGATTTTCCAGGTCCTATCAAGCTGCCAACTGGGTCTGTCTTTGACCTCAAGTTGGCTCTAAGTTTCAACTGTCAATGAAGGTATTGTTGTTGTTTTAGGACAGCCAACAGTTCAGGAACTTCTTGCTGATTTATTACAGTTACATTCACAATTTTAGGTGCTCTAGCATGTAGTTTTAGTCACCAAGGGTTAGCACATGCATACTAAAATAAATGTAACACAACTAGAGATCTTTACAGCTGAAAATAAAGCAGATCTAAAACACTAACACACATGAAAATGTACACAGGTATTTTTGGTCAACATGGTCCTGGATAAAAAAACCCCGGGGAAAACCAGTTTGGAATATATTTTTATATATGAGGAGAATAGATGGTGGACTACAGCAAGTACAAAATATAGATGAACCTGATACAATAGCAGCTTGATCCAAGCTAAAACACAAGTCCAAAAGAAGGAGATGCGCCCTAGGATGGTGTGCCCCTCGTAAATGCTGCCAAAACCATTGAATTTGAGCCAGATGCTAACTGTGAGCTCTGAATGGAAACCCCTCCACAGTACTTTGATACTGAAGTATAGCCTCCTTCTGAAACTGATCCCACTGCAATATGACAAGTGTAAGACCTCCCCACTACTGATGCGCCCTCCTCAACAAGTGCGCCCTCCTCAACTGTGGAAGCTCCTCAACAAATAAACAAGGCCCAAAGCCTGATGGATCTCTCCATGAAAGGATGCGCCCAAGCTAGCCTCACCTCATGCAACAAACCTCATCTCCAAGCTCTCTTTCAAACTCTCCAAGTGAGCAAATGAGTGAATGAGCTCCTCCTTGCCCTTTGCGCCCCTCTTGAACCTCCATAAGGAAACCTAAGATATCAATGGTTGAGATCATCCCATCTCCCATCTAATCAAAGGTTGAGATCTCTCCAAAAGAATCTCACTCAAAAACCCACTTTGGGTTAAGTTCCCTAAGTTCACTTTATGTCTTTAATTCACCCACAAAGTGAATTAATAGTCATTTTAGGCATAAATGACAAAATTTCACCTTTGACTTAAATCTCCTAAGTCAAAGTGAAATTAGACATAAAGTACAAGGCACAAAGTACATAGTACTTCCCATATGTGTTTAGGAGCTCACAAACACATGGGGAACACCTTCCAAGGTACATAATCTCAACACTCTCTCTTACCGAGGAAGGTGTTCCTCACCAAGCCCATCTTGTCTCTGAAGTAGACATGTTTGCCCCTTGGCAAGGCCTTGGTGAGTATATCTGCAACCTGCTCGTCCATCGATATATACTGCAACTGAACTGCACCTCTCTGAACCCAATCACGGATGAAGCGATACCTGATCTCAATGTGCTTCGACTGGTCATGGAAAACTGAATTCTCAGAGAGTTTAATGCAACTCTGATTATCACAATGTATGACGGTCGGTGGCATCTCCTGACGTAATAATCCTACCAGCATCTTACGAAGCCAAATGGCCTCGCGAATGGCCTAACTGGCCGCCATGTACTCTGCCTCGGCCGAACTCAAAGCAATTGACTTCTGCTTTCGGCTAAACCAGGAAACAAGTCTTGACCCCAAACCAAAGCAGCACCCTGAGGTGCTTTTTCTGTCAGTAGCACATCCTACCCAGTCTAAGTCTGTGTAGCCAATCAAACTAACCCCATCACCTCTGATATAGTCTAGGCCATAATCAATTGTCCCAGCAATGTACCTCAAAACATGTTTTGCCCCAATCATGTGAACACTCCTCGACTCTACCATATGTTGGCTGAGAGTGTTCACGGCAAAACAGATATTTGGTCTGGTGTTAACCAGATACATGAGTGAACCGATCAACTGCCTTTAAACTGTAGCATCTACCAACTGGGAATCTGAAGCACTGAGCTTCTTCCAGTTGGTAATCATGGGTGTAGACATAGGTCTGCAGTCCTCAATCTGAAATCTGCTCAGAATATCTGCAGCATACTTCCCCTGCCCGAGAAATACGTGACCCTCCTCCTTCCATACCTCCATACCCAGAAAGTGGTGCATCAATCCAATATCACTCATCTCAAACTCTAATGCAAGTCTCAGCTTGCACTCAACTATGAGATCCTCGACTCTAGTGATGAACAAGTCATCCACATATAAAATGAGAATGAGCATGTCCTCACCTCTAATGATGTAATAGAGGTTAGGATCAGCATCGCTCTTCTCAAAGCTCATCTGAAGCAAGTATGTGTCAATGCATGAATACCAAGCTCGCGGAGCTTGCTTCAGACCATAAAGTGCCTTTCTCAAAAGACACACGTGAGTCTCCCTCTCACTCACCTCAAACCCTTGTGGCTGCTCAATGTACACCTCATCTATAAACACATTCAGAAATGCGGTCTTTACATCCATCTGGTGAATGCTCCAACCCATTTTTGTCGCTATGGCAATGATACTGTTACATTTTGATTTTGATTTTGATGACTTATTGAAATTGAGAATGTTGCAGCTTATGGTCCTAATTTCTTGTGTGTTTAGTGTTTGTCATTTGATCATCATTAATGTTACATTGTATAATGAATCATGATTTATCATTTATGTTACATGTTTAAAGTTTTGTATCATGTAAATCTTCTAGTTTCTAACAAAATATGAATCTTTATGTCTAAATTTCATTTTTGTATGTGTAATTTCAAATTTTTTTCATATATATAGTGTTTTTAAATATATATATTTTTAATATATATATATATATATATATATATATATATATATATATATATATATATATATATAAACGTGTCCTCTGTGTCATGTTTTCAGGGTCGAAGTTTCGCGTGTCGAGTACTCATATTTTTGTGTCCTTCATGTCCTGTGTCATCGTGTCAGGTGACTTAGCCCTCAATTGATCTGAGGTTGAGTCCAAGTTTTAAAACATTGGCTCCAACAAGAAAGCATCATACGAGCATGTCCTCCAAGGTAAAATGTTTCCTCTTCTTCTTCACTTCAACAAGTACAACATATGGTTTCATCTCAAAACCATAATCTCTAACTCTCCAAGGGAAGAAACCCTAACCCTAGTATTCAAGATGTCCCAAAAGCTCCAAGAAACCCTAGCACCTCCAAGCTAAGAGAGAAAGTACAAAGATGAAGATCTAAGAGAAAGAGTGAGACTAGTGCGTTCCTCTGGTCACATCTCTAACACAAGGGTGATAAGAATGAGAATAATGAAAGGACTCTTTCCCACCTTTATGTATATGAGAGGTGAGGAAGGCCAACAAAACATATGTGGGCCTAAACCCTTACAAGCAACCTACAAAGCACAAGTAGGCTCACACATGTGGAACACTACACTCCAAGGGCACACATGTCAAGCTCCAAGGTGATGTCATACATAAGCAAGGCTCCAATTCAAGGGCGCTCCAAGAGATGTGTCCAACACTCTTCCTCCAAGCCTCCAATGACTCTAGCGATCCTCCTAAGCCATATGCTCCACTGGGTCCACTCCCCCTACATGAACATTGTTGCAACCCACGCATCGCCAAGTCAACTCCAAGCCACCATGCAAGCATCCAAGCTACCCATGCTATATAGGGCTCAATGCCCTCCTCTCGAATGCCAAACACTCCTCCAATGAAGGTCGTTCTCCAAGCAAGCAACATCCTCCATGTGGCTAGCATGTAGAATGTCACAAAGCTATTTGAAGATCTCCAACGCCTTAAGGAAGATTGTGATGCAAGAACCCAACTAAGGTCAAGCAACCACTGTGTAAGCCATCTCCAACATGCAAATCTGTCATGGACTATCCAGGGGCTAATCATACACCATGTACCCCAAATCTCATGAAACACCCTAAACATGGTGTAAACACTTTTGGAGTAACCCCAAAAGCTAACAAAGCCATGGAAGCACCCTAGTAAATAGCAATTGCACTGCCATGTTGACCAGTAAATTGTTGATGCCCTGTCTTTGTCTCTGCTACCGAAGAAGAAGCCTATGCCTCAGCTACATTCATAAAGATGGCTGTCCATAAAATCATTTAGAAAGATATTTAAGCTTGAGCCTAGTTATTTTGAGATGTGAAAGTCCATGTTCTGTCTCACTATTGAGCAAGTGATAAAGCCTCAAAGTTAATGTTCAGAATCAAACATCATTTTAGACGTCCTTCATAAGTCTAATATTTTTAGTGGTTAATCTGTTCCAATGCCTAATATGATCAAAATAATACTTTATTAATATTTTTGAGACCGTAAAAAATTGTCCTTATTTCTACATTGCTGCACATAAAGGAGGAGTTACAGCCATAGAGGAGAGATATTTTCGCTGAAATACTGACAAACAAGGAAGCTGCACTACAAAAATTTGTCATAAAAATGAGGAATGCATGTTAATTCCAAACTTTAATTTTTAACTTAAAAATAGCTTATGATTCCATTTATTCATTTTAAGGAAAGAACTTTGTGTTGAGTTGCATCATGATGAGCCTTATATTTGGCTTTAAATTGGTGATTATTAGTAATAGTAGCTCCACCTCCAGAGTCCATATTGATGAGGAGTTATTAATTTGAATTCGGGTAACAATTTCTTTCAGTAGGTTACCACCTTCAAGGGTCAACAACATTTGTTGTTATTTGCACTGCATTTGGGTAGCAACCACCATTTAGGAAGTCAGCTCGTTCAGGGGTCAACAACATTCACTATTTATTGGTTATATCAAGGTACAAAACATTTCAATAGGTTAACACCTTCGGGGGTCAAAAACCTTCATTATTCATTCACTACTCTTCACTATATATGAGTAATGATAGATATGTTTAAGTTGGTGGAAACACAGATTAGTGAGCCAAGGCCATGTGTGACTGTTGTTGCATGAAGAACAATGAAGAATGTCAAGTGGTGCCATTGCTTACAATATGTGAATGTTGTAGCATGGAAAGTTTGGTGTTGAACACTATCCCCCCCCTTTCGGTACCCAATAAGATGGATGAATCACAATTAACTATAAAGTCTGAGTACGTTTCCGTTGCATTGCATGCTAACATATCTTCCTCTATCTATATATGTAAAGTCTAAGTAGGTTAGGTGTCTTGCACTCATAGGCTCGTAGCTATATGTTGATGAGGTGGATTCATTGCACTTACCTTCATACAATAGGTGTCCATTGGGGGGTTTAGGCTAGACATAAAGCTTGCTCTACAGACTCGTGAACTCTCCACTGCATAGACAATGTTAGAATTGTTCATCAAACATCATTAGTTGACTCGGTAGGCCTGCATTGCATGCAAACCACATGTATCCCGCTTTTCTTTGTGCTTATGTCAAAGCATATCCATAACACAACACGTGATTCATCCATACGGTCACTAGAGAGGTGTGTTTGATGTCAATGTAACAATTTAGAAGTAAGGCCTCTTATATCCCATAACTGTTAACAGCAGGCTTACTTCAGATAATGTATACTTGGGAACACAAAGCAACCATATCAAAGTATACAAAAAGAAAATCAAATACAGTTGCACTACAAAAATTCCCTATAGATGTACTTTTAAGTTTTAACCAACAAAAAGAATGACTTCAAAAGTTCAAACTTAGGCACAACTTACCTATGACCTGTGATGGCAACTTTCAATCTAGTGCAAATAAAATATTGATGAACTCGGTGACTTCAAGTTCATAATTTGGTAGTTTGGAAGAAACGCTTAAAATAGTATAGACCTTCTAAAACCTCATTTCTCAAATGTTCATAACTACCAGTGAATTTCTAAACTTTTAGCAGTGGCCAAAACACTTAAAAACATTTCAAATTGAATGGATTGAAGCATGATTATAGTAGTGTGTTTTCGTGCTCTCAAGCTTAAAATGTTATGATTAGTTGATCGAGTGCTCCATTGGTTATACATGACATCTATCAATATGCATATGCAATCATCCACACAACATTCACTTAGATTTATAACAGAAAGTTCTAAAGTAAGAATAGGGGAAAACAAAGGGATCAAAGAAAAAGGAGAGAGACAGAAATTATTTGATATCAAACAAGATCAATAAAGAGAAATTATTATGTAAAAGATGCCAACTAGTTAAATGAAAGAGAGCATTACAAGAAGTTGATAATACTCTGCTTCTCGTAGTAACTCTTGGTATCCTGAAGCATCTAGAATAGGAATCGCACCATCACGCAACCAATTTAAAACATGACGAAAATGTGTTCCATCCCTTTCAATGAAGACACTCCCCTAAAAAGCATCCATTTTCCATCAAAATTAGCACATACCAATGGAGCACAATAGAAACAATATCAAAAAAAATATCAAAAAAGAAAAAGATTCAGTAAGTGTTGAGCTTATTGTATGTTACTCCCAATTCCATGTAGATTTGGTCTTCTAGAATGTTCAATTTACTTATTCAACTTTTGTGCTGAATAATCTCTCTCCAAGTGCAATACCACATGATTTAATTGATAGAAAGCAATGATGTTTAAACAAGTTGTAATAGGTATCAACCTTTCATAGATTGCAAAAATGCTAAAATACTTATAAGTAAAAAATTAACTAAAATTTCTAGATTGTACAAAGAAACACATTTCACGCTGTTTTATCCTAGATACAACGAAAGCTACCTTATGGAATACATCCAAACTATTTGAAGATAGCATGTGACCAAAGAAACAAACACAAAGGAGAAATCTTATAGAATGGTAAAATAAGATTGCCTCCTCCCAAGGAAAGGAGAGATCAACATGGCTACTAGGAATGACATATACCAGCAATACATTCAGTTCACTTAGGTCTCCCCCCATCAAACTCTTTGACCCCAAGCTGCCCTCTATTACAAGCATTTTATGCAAATGAAGGATGGTCTAATTGTCCATCCGGACTACATTCAGTGTCATTGATCACATGGCCTTCGAATTCCACTCAGCCAGTTGAGGTTTGTTCCCACCTCCTCTTACAGGCAAGTCACATCACCAAATCCTGCAGATGGAGAGGATATGTTAGTTATGCCATCTTCAAGAAATCAAGATGGAGGAACACTTTGTTATCAAATGCCCCATATACTATGAGATGTGAGGGAAATATCACTTCTTGTTCCATGATTAGGAAGGGTCTCTTGCCACCTTACTTTTCCAAATTCCATCTAGGTCAAAGTTGTCTAGCTTTATATATATATATGACGTGATCACTCAGACAAGATTCCTTGCGGGCCCCTTCCAGACCCTGCACCAGTAGGATCATTACCTCTACTTTCCAGTCTACTTCGATGATTAGAGGTGCTAAGCATTGCGAATTTCCTAGCCATGGATGTAGATGATGTCAAATCTATGTAACTGCGCACATCCTCCCACTCAAATGGTAGACATTTCACCTCCATGAGATCACAGGGTAATTCTCACTCAGTGGTGTTGCCCCTAGCCTAGATTGAGCAGCCAAATACTCATTACTAGATTTTTCTCTTTGACCACTAATGCTAGGAGAGTTTCGATGGAAAACTCTCGGGCTCCTCCCAAAATCACCTAGTCAGGCCCTCTCAGCCATAATCACTGGCCACGGAACATTATTAGGCTTTGCATCGACTCCTTCGTAGTGATAAGTGATTACAAGGACATTTGTACTCGCTACTCTATTTCAACTTCTATCTTTATCTCTAATGTTGATCAAATTTTCCTCTATTTCTAGGATTACCTTTTCAAATCATCCTTTCTAATGTACTTATTCTCTTGCCTTGTAGTTTCATTTGTATCTTTTCATCTTTTAGCATTTATGAATGATCTTAGCACTCCCTTAGTCTAGCATTCACTGGTTGTATTTTTTGGTCCCATTGACCTATTCTTCAGCAATTTGTGGAGATAAATAAAATCATCTTATCTTCTCTATAGCCAAAATAGGATTGTCCGAATACATTATCTGATATATTCTTGCCCTTCATATGGAAAAGCATTTTTCAAAAAGAAGATGTGATAGGAGTTAGTAGATACATTTTTCTTATCCCTAGTTGCATGTTGCAAGTTTAAAAAAATACTTGGACTATTTGATTGTATCATGGTACACCTTGGTTATTTGAAAAGATGTGACTCTTCATCTTAATCTTTGGTCTAAAGTTTCAAAGTCTATGACAATCTATAAAATGGTGTTCTGAGTTACATGAAAACCATCTGATAAGAAAATTTATTTTGGTTAAATGGTGAATAGAATAGATCCTTGCACAAGTATGTGAGTGTATACATATGTATACTCAATGTTTTGTTGTAACAGTTAAGATTGTGATACAAAGAGAAATAGGGTGTTTGAGAATGATAAAATGATAGACCAAGAATTTACTCATTTTCCTCATTCTTGTGGGCAGAAGTACATGCCTATTTGTGGAAGAATTTGCTTACAAGACAAGCCATCGGCCACAAGCAGGTGTTGGCTCATAGGTGCAAGTAGGTGTTTGCTTAGTACGAGATTGATTAATTATGCTTTAATTGAAATTATGATTAAAAGAAACATGGCACAAGAAACAATAGTCAAAGGGTAGCTTGGATATGAACAAGGTTATTTGCATGTTACAACCATGCTATTATGCATAAAAGGAAAATAATTATAAATGCACAAGGAATCAACCCAGCATTTAAATAAATGAAAAGCTTAGATATAAGAAAATGAGGCCACAATAATCTATATAGGCATCTCTTACTAGCTTTCACATCAATCATGGCCCATCGGGGTTGTTAACCAGCATAGCTCCATGCCATGCAGGGCCCCAGTAGGAGTTCAATAGATGAACATTCATCGCAAAGGCATCCAGGGTAAGAAAAGTACTATATATATATATCAAGGTTGTGAGACTTGGACTTAGGGAAAACTTGGCTAGCTTGGGACTCAGTAAAACTCGACGACATGTCAAAACTCAACGAAACTCGACAAATAGAAAAAAATACTTAAAATATAGAAAACTTCGTGCATAAAAAATAATAATGACATTTCCATTCATATATCTATAAAACAACGGTTTATCCATCAATTCTTTTTTAATAATAAATCTTATATTAACAAAAGAGCTGAAAAAAATCAAATTAATCTCATCAAATATTACTCAAATTAATATGTATCCATCAATTAATCTCATCAATTATGATGATATGAAATTTGTCTCATGTAACCCTAAACCTTGTTTCATCATTTTCTCCAAGTTCGCTGCATGTTGGGTCTGCAATTTCCAGGCAGGGATTGAGCTCGCTAGTCTTGGGCGAGTTAGGCAAGTTTCCTGGATAGTTTGGCGAGTCTCTTAACCCAAGCAAATTTGGATCTTGAACAATTATTAAATTACATGGTTGGCTGGATATTGCATCATTGGATATTGTGAAAGATCCCCTCTATGAGCTAAGCTGAATATCTTGTGAAGGCAATGAAAAGTTAAGGGTTTTTATATATGTGAGGTTCTTCATTCTTCATCTATCTTTCTATTTTCTTATTGCTGGAAATTCATCTAAATTCTGCAACAAGGGCTTTAATTCAAAGGCAAAATCTGTCATCTAAAGAAGGGCCTTGGTTGAGGCGTATCCTAGCCTTTTCCTTTGCTGAATTTTGTTATGAAACCAGTTAATTTGTTGCTGCCATTTCAGTGAAAGGTAGGGCAGATTTATTGTTTGTAACAAGGTCACCCCTTTGTTGTCATGCATACGTGTATTAAGGAGCACCTTTGTAATGCATATGCCACAGTCATCCTCTAGTTGAGGCACATGAACTCTAGCACTGTTATTCATGCAAGATGGCACATTGACTATATTGATTAGGGTTAGGGCTTGACTCAGCCAATTGGGGGCACTTCATGCATGAGTCCAGATACATTATATCTTCCCCTGTCTCTTATTATATAAAAGAGATGAAGGACACACCAATGTACTAGTGAGGGAGTTAGAGATTTGGGCTTTTGCTTTGTGAGTTTATTCTTTACAACTTTTTTTAAATACATCATATATCTAAATAAAAGTATTTACAAATAACAAATCAAAAATGTGGAAGGGTATATACAATGGAACTTATATCCTCCTCCCCAATATTACTAATGCATAAATAAAATCAAAATAAGTTATTGCATCTAATGATTTTGCATCTTTTATTAATGAGGTGCCTTTAGCCAACAACTGGTGATGTACTCACATCGAATGGTTTAAAAAAGCAAGCAAAGAACTAACCTCATGCTCCAAAACAAAAACTCACCTCCAATACGTTCTTGGCATCGCAATAGTTAGTTTGTACACATCCTCTTAGGGGATTAGCCCAACCAGCTCCATGATAAATGGTCTGTCTATGGGAAGCAAACCATACTCATATGCCAAGGTACACCAATCTTTCCAAGAATGCATTATTGATCCCACAAATCCTGCCAAAATAAAATGCCCTTCTTACTCAAATTGCAAGCCTAGAAGCACAACAACTCTACAATACAAGTACCCTAAGAGCTCTGCTCCAAATAGGTTATCTTGCCAAATCTAAACCCGCCTTTCTACCCTCTGAATTCCAATTGAAGAGGTCAGAGACTGACTTCCACACTATCCAAAAACTTCTAAAAATAATCCAACCAGAGACCTAGAACAACTAGGGGGAAGAAATAATATCACACCAATCAAAATCCCCCCGAACCTTTCCAACATGCTACGATGTCATCAACTGATGTTGAAATAAAACCTGCCAAGAAGCAGTCCCCTCTAAGCATCGCACCCCTCACTTCGTGGCGAGAATGCTTCCTTGAGTTGCAACATCGATCAACTCAAGCCCTCCCTCATCCTTGGGCATGATATACACATCCTAAGGAAATAGAGGAAGACCCCACTCCCCACCATACTTCAACCACATGTAGGGCCTCAAGATATGCTCCAAATGCCAAAATTGAGCCTAACTTGGCAACCAAGACACATAATAAATGTGCAAGACCTGAAGAATCCCCCCCACCACTGTCAACTACCTAGCAAATGGAAGGTCCTTATGATGCCAGACATGAAGTTTAATCTAAAGTTGTTGAAGACACCAATCCCACATAGCCAGCAACAAGAACCCTACTCTAAAGGGTATGCCCAAATACCTCACAATAACCCCCAGTCGTATATAAGTCCATTCTATGAGCATCTAGCCAAGTCAAGAGTCTAACCCTACCAACTAAAATTTTGTCTTATGCTCACTAGCCACAACAGCCGATGTTGAGAAGAAGAGATCCAAACAAGCATGAGTACCATCTACAAAGCTCTGGTCAGCCCACACAGAAAGGGATTCATCAGCAAAGTGATTTTTGACCATCTTTAACCCATCAGAAAGAAAGATGCCCTGCACTTTCCCCTAAATACAAGTAGCCTCCAACAGGTAACCCAAGGCATCCAAAGCCAAGACATACAAATAAGGGGCCAAGGGGCAACCTTGGCGAACAGATCCATGCAACAAAATCCAGGGGGTCAATGAGTTATTCATAGAGACAAATGTAGATGCAATAGAGAACAGTGTGTTTACAATTTGTAGAATACAAATATTGTTTTGAAAGTTCATAGTTCCATGTTTGTTGATCATATTAATAGCAGTGTGTGTTTGTAGGTTAATGTACTCTATAGTTGTTATTTTGATTGTGTTTTCAATTTTAAGCTATATAGAATTTAGGTTAAATTCCTAAGTGCAGAATCTGCTTATCATGGTACAATTTTTGACATGATATTAGAATATGTTCCCTGAAACCTTCTAGGAATCCATGTATGGATAGTAGGGCTTCTGGCTAGGATAGGGAAGTTGAAAGGTTTCAGGGGTGGGATGCCTAAGATATGTGCTCGAGAAAAGCACTATGGTCTTGTGATCGGTTGTTGATATGTTTTGTCTAGCAATGTGTTCCAAGAGTTGCTAATAGTACGACTATTGTTCCTGAGATTAATCTTAAGGCTTAAAGAGTAATGTCAGGCATTAGGAGTATTTAAAGAAAAAAATTTACATGAGTGTTTTTCCTACCTTTAGTGATACAAGAAATGATCCTTAAATGAAATTAATAATAGGGCAGTACAGAGGCTGTATTCCGTTGTCTAAGTCACAATTATAATATCAAATGGTGTGAAGGAAGATTACAAAACTGTTAAACAAAGCTAGGCATCAATTGCAGATGGGTCTCACCTTGTTTGTAGTGGAAGAAAAGTAGAGAGCGCACCCTTGAACAGGATATAAAATACAGTAATTCACGCAGCTTGCAGGTCTTGTTTTACTCACAGTAAATATAGAGGAAAAATTGCTTACTTCATGAATTGTTGGTTTAATATGATCACAGTAGTTGTAATACCAAATTGTAATCAATCGCTTTTCAAGGAATTACATAAAGAAATTCGGAGAAATGAAAATACAGAGGAAAAACATAACTGAACGAAAATTAGAATCTCTATCTGCACTTGTATTAATACCAAAAAAAGAGTTTCTCTATTACATCCGGTAAGAAGCAACCCTGAATAGATCTTGAATCTATGTACTTATACAAAATCTGTCACAACTCAAAACGGCTGGACTTCTTACAATATTTAATTAAAATAGCATATATCTGAATAAAACAATAGTGTGTAAAATTTGATGAGCTTTGTTGGTGTTCTCCTCCGTCTCTTCATCTGCTGGCAGAAACGCTTCTTTTCCTTAGTCCTTTAGGCTTAATACAGATGTCATATAGGCCACCTTAATAATTCGGCATATTGTCTTGGCCGTTTTGGTTTTGTTGCCATCTGTCCCTCCAGATATGTTCAGCAATGCAATGAATCACAGTTGAGATCAGGGGGGAAGGATAATCGGATGAATAGTACTGCATGGATCGTCAAGGAATGGATAACGGGCACAGGAAAAAGTAACCATCTGTGGAAAGAATGATAATGGAACAAGTGTATGATGATGAAGTGGGGCTAAGTGGAGATTTGAATGCGGGTGAATAAGATAAGTGGTTGTTGGAAGGTGAAAGGTAGAGAGGGCAAAAGGAAACGTCAGTGTGCACATTTTCTTACTTGCTCCCAGCTATGCTTGCTTTTCCATGTTCAATACATTGGTTGCATCTATCCAATAATTCCACCACGAACCTTGAGGGTTCAATTTTTTCATTTACCTTGAAAGTGAATAATTCCTTTTCTATCTGAGGCAGCTTTGATTGGATCCTTTTCACTTCTTGAGTTGTGGCCTGGAACTGTGAGCTTGGATTCGCTAGCCATTTATTGATCTTAAGAAGATCAATCTAGCTCATTTCCTGAATGGCTGCCAGAGTTTCTTCTTTGCTCTTTCTGGAATTATGTTGGTTCATTTCTATATCAATTTGCCCCAGGGCTTCTGAGATATTACTCCCCTCAAGATCAATCAGCCCTTTGTTTAATGATGAAAACGCTTCTAGACAAGCTTCTTTTACCACTCTGGCAACTCTTTTGCTCTCTTCTAGATTTGCTTCCCAGACCTTTAGAGCCATCTCACCTTTTAATTGTTCAGAATGAGAAAGAAAAGGGAAATCAAGGACATTATCTTTTTGCATCAATATGAGGACTTCTTGAAACTTAGAACGAGCCAAGCGGGCCTCTTTTTCTTTGACATAAATGTCCTTTAGAGAGAGGTCTACTGCCTGATAGCACTTTTGGATAGCATCTACCTTCAGATAAAGGTCTTGCTGGGCAGATTCCAGCTTCTCATTTATTTCCAACGCTTGAGTTTGGAAGGCCGAAATGTCTATCGAGGTACCTTCGGTCAGATCCAATCTAGCTTGCAATTGTTCTATCAATTCATCATGCTGAGTGACCGGACCTTGGTTTGTTTGTGAACTCTGATGGAGCTCCTCAAGGTTGGCCTGAAGCTGTTGAATTTGTTGTCGATCATGAGCTCTGATTTGCTCGAAGTCTTGACTCATTCTGTTCCCGATAGTCTACTCAGTGGTATATATCTGATTCTGCAAATGCTCTACCAATGTTGCCGAAGCGTCCCCCCCCCCCCGG